>BLKM01004546.1:1033413-1103211 GCA_013340265.1 Coptotermes formosanus
CCACCACCACCACCACCACCACCACCGCCGCCGCCGCCACCACCACCGCCACCACCGCCACCGCCACCGCCGCCGCCGCCGTCGCCACCACCGCCACCGCCACCGCCACCACTACTCCTGCTACTACTACTACTACTACTACTAATAATAATAAATATGGAATACAAAAGACAAACGCAAAATTGAAAGGGTCCTTAAAGAAAAAATGAGAAAACAAAGTAATGCATGACCAGTATGTAAACATCCCATTAGCGAGGAAGACACGTTCCTCTGGCTGTCAAAGGGAGACCGGAAGGCAGAAACAGAAAGTGAAACAGTGGCATCACAAGACCAAGCACTAAAAACAAAATATTATGCAGCAAAAATATTACAAACATAAAGATATAGCAAATGCAGATTGTCACCAATTTGAGGAGGCAATAGAAAACATTATGTCAGCGTGCCCAATATTGGCAAGAGAACAATACATCAAGCGACATGATAGAGTGTGCACTCAACTACATTTCAATAAATGTAAGGAACTAGGGGTAAAATCAGAGAGTGAAATCTGGTATGAACATGTACCAAAATCCGTAGGAACAAGTAAAGTGGGCAAGCTAGACATATTATGGAATCAACAAGTGCAAACCGACAGAACCATCCCCAACAATAAACCAGACATCATAATCCGGGATAATGAAAATGGAACGTGTATGCTAATTGATGTAGCAATCCAGGGAGACAGAAATGTGATAAAGAAAGAAGCCGAGAAGATTCTAAAATATAAAGACCTTATAACAGAAATACAGCGCATGTGGAATGTAAAAACAAAGGTGACGCCAGTAATGATAACGGCAACTGGAACCATTTCAAAATCCTTTATAAAATATTGAGCAGCATACCAGGAAAGCACGAAGTCTATGAACTACAGCAAACAGCTATATTGGGCACAGCACACACACTGCGGAAAGTGCTAATGTAGAAGCACAAAAGGGTTTAATATTGCAGATAGCCTTGTCTGCACCATTAACAGTACGCGCGGAATAGCTGCGACACTGTATACCCTAGAAACATGGTTTGTTTCAGGTATATAAGTGTGAATACCTTGCATAAGGTAGATGATGCAGTAGTAGTAGTAGTAACGTTTATTGAGTTCAGTTTTTACTTCTTGCCTTAACTGCGGGTTGTCAAAGTGATAGTCTGTTCCACAATTGTAAATAATGTTTGCAAGACCCCCATCTTACTAAAACGCTTACATGTAAGTTTGTCGAGACATTTACTGGACCTGTAATCGGAGATTATTAGCACATCTTAATATTTTTGTATAGGTTTTTTAATTTAAAAATGCCTTCCTGCGCATTCAAATTTCTGAACATCTCAATGCCGTATGTTTGAATTCCTGTATACGTAAACGTACGGGTCATCCTTCTTTATCCATTCTCTTTATACTTCCTCTCGATTTCCACAACCCTGTTAACAACTTCGCTATCCTCCTTCCTTCCTTCGTTCCTTCCTTCCTACCTTCCTTCCTTCCTTCCTTCCTACCTACCTACCTTCCTTCCTACCTTTCTTACTTCCTTCCTACCTTCCTACCTACCTTCCTTCCTTCCTTCCTACCTTCCTTCCTATCTTCCTTCCTTCCTTCCTTCCTTCCTTCCTTCCTACCTACCTACCTTCCTTCCTTCCTTCCTTCCTTCCCTCCTTCCTTCCTTCCTTCCTATACAACACCATGCTGCTAAATTCCGAGGGAAGGTGCTGTTACCTTTATAAGGCTTCGGTTCATAGTATGCGTGATCGGTACCACCGTTCCGAAAGATTTTGCTGCCTCCGAAACGTCGGTATCTCTCTGCGAGATCAGTCGGTGTCACAAGTGTGACGATCTTAATATTTACACTTCCCGCCACGAGCGTCTCAGATCTCAGTGTCTTTTTTCTGTGATACACTCGTATGTCACATTGATAGACAAATATGTTGGAAATTGATGTGGTGCGTGTTTCTCTATCGCCGAAGTATCTTAGCAGGACTGAAGTAAAACCACCAAGGCTGACATATATCACTGTCAAGGCGGCAGCCAGATGAAAAGGCGATTGCTAACGGAATGTTATCTGGCGACAGGGCGTCTGTCTTTTTCTATTTGCGAATGCAGAGACAAGTTTGTGTGTACCCCAGCGCCGCAGTTAGTGGCAGTCTGTAGGTCGGATCGATGCTTTGCTGTCCGAGGTCAGGCTAAGTAACTGACTGACTGACTCACTTACGAACAAATTAATTGTTTAACTCACTAACTGCATAGAGACCTTGATAATCTAACAGCTCCTCATCCAGTCAAGAAATTCTCTGCATTTTATGGAACCAGAAGGATCGAGTGCACACCCTCCCATCCTCTTTCTTTAAAATCTATTTAATATTCTTCCCTCTGCACTTAGGTCCTACAAGTGGTCTGTTTTCTTCGGGTTGTCTCATGAAAATCCTGCGTGAAATTTGCTTCTCACCCACTGACTGGATTGGTCTGCCTCAGAAGAGAAACAGTTGGCGAACTCTTGTTAACGTGGTATTGAACTTCCGGGCTTCATAGAATGCGGGGAATTTCGTGAGTAGCTGACGACTTCTTACTTTCTCAAGAAAGACTCTACTGCATGGATTTATTTATTTATTTATTTATTTATTTATTTATATAGCTGGCTAATAGAAGGAAGTAACGAAAGTGTGTCTGTTTTGTTTTAGAATTATAATATATTTTGTTGAAAGGTAACTAGATTTTAAAGACTTGAGAGAGATCATAAAGCTGCGGCCAGTATTCTAGACATAACACAGAAGCCAGAAATATTATTTTCAGTGTCAGATCAAAAACCCAACAAAGACTCTCGCAGTCCCGTCGCTGGCGGTAATTGAATACGACATCCAAGCCTTTGTGTGCTGAACTAGACGTATACCCTGGTACTACGCTAGCGCGAACCTTCGGAAAAACGACCGCAAGCATTATTGGATATGAATGTAAAGAGTTCGAGCCAACGGAACTGGCACCAGGAACTGTGTTAGTGCAGTGAGGTGGAACTAACCGGCTAATGTGTTTCATCTACGTGTAAAAGAAACCCAGGATGAGAGGATGAATCCAAAAGCCACTACTGACAGTTTGGAAAATTAATAAAACAAGCATTACAGTTTCCTACAAAAATAAACCTGGCTTTCAAGATGTATACGTGCTTTTATAGCACAGTGTACAGTGAGACGCTGTTGACGGTACGCTGCCAGGTGTTCGTTTCTTTTCGTTGTACTCGATATCTACATCATCGGACTCCACAACGATCCGAGCCTTGAGTTCCTCGCTGCTGTCGTCTGATAATGTGACGTCACGTATACTTAGTCTATGGGTACCATGTGGGTGATTTTTCCTTGAACACTGAGGCACCAAGTTCCTTCGAGGCTTTTTAACCATATACCAGATTGTACGACGTCACTTATGAACAAACAACAGTCTTAATTTTTTTTTCGTGTGGCGCAACAGCCCTGCTCGGGCCTAGACGGCCTCATTGTTGAGGTTTCGAGTTCACACACAGACACAACAAGTAATAGGACTTCTCTGGACAAGGGATCGGCCCGACGCAGAGACCTACACCTGACAACACACAACATTTACAAGAGACAAGACAGCCACGCCTTCGGCGCTATTCGAACCCGCAACCCCAGCAAGCGAGCGGCCGCACACCCACGCCTTACACTGCGTGGCCACTGGGGACGGCAAGTAAATACTAATTTATTACGCCAAAACTCAGACCACGTTTCTTATGCGGCCTGTGTGCCGTTCTTAACCCTTTAAAGACGAAGTGTATCTGTTTTATATAAGGACTCCTTGCGTACCGCGCTGTAAACGCTCTCCACTTCGGTTATAAAAACCAGTCTCTTAAAGTTTTATAAGGCAAAAGTTGCTGTTTGTTCTGAGATCCGTACAAAACACATAAACGCAATGTGGGCACCACGTAGAATTTTTTAATGTTAAACCTGGTCATATGTAAAGTTACTGCTAGGCTTTAAAAGGTTAATTTAAGTAGTGAGACAAGTTTTCGTTTTCTGTTTCATTAAGTTTTAGCCGATATTCGTTTTCATTCCATTAATAGTGCGAGGGATGTGGTGGATGAAGGTATGAGTGGAGGCAAATCTGTTTGAGTTTGCGACGAAAATGTTACAATGTAAAGTCTTTGCATGGAAATTATTTATTAGCCAAGTACCATCCACATGAAAGTTTTGGCTTGACGTTTTAAAAGAGAATATTTAAGTTTCTACTGTGTGGATTACAAGTTTACGGCAAACTTTCCGAATTAGGAACCCAACAGTGCCATGTTGGCCTTCATAAAAATCGTGAATATTGTCAGTATGTAGGCACTGTACAGGCCGGCACGTTCAGTTCCAAATAAACATCACAGTTTTATGCATAATTTCGCTGGATTTCTCTTACCGAATACAAGAATGTTATATTTTGCTTATCGCTGCATTTATTCAAACGAATACAATGCACACTTCTTAGAGTGACAGAGAATTAGGAGAAACATCAATCATACACGGGGATATTTAAATGAAGGCTATCGACTTAGCGTCCTCCAGTTTTGCACCCCACCTTATCCCCACCTAGTTTTATGTCCTTTTTATTGCTTCTGCGCCTTGTTTCTTGTGTCCCACTGCAGCCACGTAGCCAGTTAATTGTTCTTACTGCATTTCGGAAGGCAATGATACCAGCAATCGGTCCTGTAACGCACGAAGAGATTTCTCCAGCACCCTTGCATTCAGCAGTTAACTTACGCTTCCACTTCGGCCTTACACGTTACGCCCTTGTGCCTCGAATTTACATCGCACGTAAGGCAGGATGCGGTATAAAATTACGGAAATAGTTAGGGTAATGTTCTCTCGTGCTGCTAATGTGGGCGTTTTCCGTTTACGGTAACATATACAGCTCTCAGGTCTGTGGGAGCCTGACTGTAGTAAGATCACATTTGTTTCTTCTTCGGTCCTCTGGGAAGGTACATGGCAGAGAAAGCTTGTGCGTTTATCGGCAAGTCTGTTGTTGGATGAGACGTGGGTGTGCAGTGCTGTGAAGGTTAGCGTCATTAAGCCGATCTGTAAAACCCACCTGTGCTGTTGGAGGTGCACTATGCGAAGGGTAGAAATTTTAGTCGCCTGGGTAAGAGAATGAAGGTTAATGTGAACACCTTTTTGTCTACAGAAGGAACATGCTTATAAATCGTGTCAAACAGTATTTAATGTATTGTAGACTCAGCCACATCTTGTCTTTATGATGCGGCCTTCGTAATCCATTTAGAAATAGAGCTGCTGCATATTTAGTAACTGGAAAGGAAATTGGGTGTGACCGAGGGTCCATGTATTGCAGTGTCCTGAGAATGGCGTATTTTCACTTTTATATAACCATTTTCCGTCGGTTTTAAGAATTGTTTTATGCATTCCCTTTTTTTGTATAGAAGTAAGGTTAGCCGCTGTTGAACTCGGACGTCCCTCGTGACAAAAACAAACATATTTTCTGCAAGCAGTGTTTGCAGTAACGCAGAAAGCTGGCAAATTATTGAAAGAAATTAGATTCTTAAGGGCAATAATAATAGTTTTTACTTAGGGGTAACAATAATGTGTTAATTCCGAACCAAGGTAAGAGTCACGGTAAGTAATGTGTTCATATACAAGAATTATCTCGGTACATTCCTCGATGCAGGCAACATTAACCAATGTTGCTGGGTTGTCACTGTATTTCCGGCGGGAATGGAGAAGCGGATGATAGCGCGCCTGTTACTGGCCTCTCACCAACGAGCCCTCTGTCGTCACTACAGTAACATGTAATCCACGTATTTCCCGCAAGAGAGCAGACTGTATTCCCTTGACGTACTATGTGTGGAATATATATACATACACACACACACACACACACACACACACACACACCCACACACACAGTATTTTAGAGAAGACTATTGGCGATTTGTGTTCGACAGACATCAACCCAAGACAAGTGTTCATTAACAATATGTCTGTCGGTGTTCTAGGAGACGTACATTAGTGAGTGCAATAGTTTTATATCCAGCGAAAGGGGGTGAATCTTCTGTCTATGTAAGTTCTCACCTTCTTTATCGCAGCATCCTGCAGACGTTGGATGAGTGTACAAAGAATAATGGAAGACGCCTTCCGTTTCATACGCAAGAAGTTTCTGAACAAGCAGTATGTTACCAAGTAGCCAGTGGTGAGTAGAAGGAACAGTGAGGATTAGTCATCAAGAAGGTGCGGTCTGAAGTTACTGCAGGAGCTGCAGGGACAGAGCTCCAGTGGCTGACACTTACATGTGCGAGAAGGGGTTGTGGCAGTATAAAAGGGAGGGATAAGTTGGGTTGGTGTGGAGTAGGTTTACATAGTCGGCGTTAGAACGGTAGCAAAGAGAAAATACGACCCTGAGGACATGCGAGATAGGAAAGAGTTGGTGGTTGCGGAAGGATGTACGACTGAAAAGGAAGGTAAAGTAGATATATAGAAAGTGCTTAACTTGTGTAAGAAAGGAGAAAAAAACGCAATGAGATTACGGGATTACAGTCATCAAGTCGATGCTGGAGACCAGGCAGTGCAATTTAACCCTCTGCTTTCAATTACGTGGGATGAAGAAGGAGAGGGGGCCACTATCCCTTCTGAAGGCCCTCAAATGACTACCTGCAATTTACTTCTACAACTTTGCAATTTCTCACGAACGCGGGAAATTCAGATTTTATGCAGAATTTTTATTTAAAAATAAAGGTCTCCAATTGAATAGAGATTGGTTCTTACCGCACGTTAAATGCCTGACTTGGCATGTGAATGGAAGTTAGAGGAATTCTAATTGAAAGTACAAACGGTTGTACCTTTTAAACTTAAAGAAGAAGAGGAGAGTGTGGGGGGGGGGGGGGTGAGTAAATACATCACATTTGTTAAAAGAAGCAACATTTTATGTCTCTGCAGGTAACCAGGCAATACCTTCTCGCAAAGACTCTGTGGCAGCAAGTTTGGGAGTTGAAGAAGGCAAAGTTTTTAAAGTGGGCTATTCGAGAAGGGGGCTGAGGCAACAAGTCGAGCAGTTACTGTATTTGGCCTCAAGTTTCATATCTGCATTGGAAGGGGTGCATTATTGCAGTATATTCATAGGGCTGGGAAAGCTGCGTTGATGCGAAATTTTGAGTGATTTTAGGCTTCAAAAACTGAGGCTGACGGCATTTAATAGACAGATTGTTGCAGCTGCGGTTACACGTGTCATTAGTGTTACCAGTTGTATTCTGCATGCTGCTTAATGGAACTTTGTACGCGATTTCAGGGTTCCGCCACGATGCTGATGAGATGTGCTTTCTTCTGGGATATTACTCAGTGTCGAATGATAATCCTTTACCGACGCTTCGGGACAACGTATCGGTACCATCTTCAAGAGTCAAGACTTGGGACTTCTTGACCGTTGAAGATGGGAACGATACGTTGTCCCGAAACGTCGGTAAAGAATTACCATTCGCCGCTGTGTAATACTATTCCAGAAAGGCGGAGATCTGATCGAGCTACTGTTTACAAGGCCACGCCCTACCTTACATACAACATACTGGGACTGCATTATAAATCCAACAGTATAATGCTGTTTAGCGGAATAAACATTGTTTATTCCGAGAATCATGCGACGCTCGACGAATGTTCCAGATTTCTGGAATATGATGCCGTCTAATTTATCACGTAGGTACGTAGTAGTACGGTTTCCGAAGCGCTTGCTTTCTCCGCCTTTAGGTTAGCACAAGCAAGGTGAAAAGTAACGACCTGCTGCGAAATGTTTTTACCTGTACACCGGAGTGCACTGTATCGCGCATACAGAAGGCGTTGGTCTCCAGCAGTACTCTTGTGCTTACCTCAAACATCGCATGAAGGAACTCATAAATACACTCTGTGGACGCAATGGATTGCACTTATGTTTAACCTGGTGATAACTGCAGTGTCTTACGTGGCTAGTGAAGTTGGCTAGGGTATTTGCAGATCAAGTCTGAGAAAAGCGATATTGATATATAACACCGATAAAATGGGGCATTATTTTCATAGTTCGCATGAAATGTTTCCAAATATTCATCAGTTTTCCGTAGATTTTATAATATTTATGTATAGATGTTATTCCACATCTCGTGTCGTGAGTACTGTTAAAACATCTTCCTGTATTAACCTTTTGAGGCCCAGTGGAAGCTCTGTATACAACCTAATGTATCATTCAAAATCCCTGCATTTTGCCTGCAGCGCGCATGTATGAGTCTCCCGTCAGTATCATAATGCATAGCGATCGTGTTCCTAAAAAGCATTACAAGATTACTCTGTGGGTTGAAGACCCATTGTTTTTTCTGTGAAGTAGAAGCTGAGTTCATGTATATTGCTGAGATGATATTCAGGCCTCGTATCTGAAGGGTTAATATTTCTCTGATGTCTGTATTAATGATACTGGTAGCACACAGGTTCAAAAGTTTATATTCAAGCTCTGTAATTAGAACTTTGAAATACCTTTCAGTAACGGAACAGCGTGTCATAAATGAGCATGTATTCACATTGTCGGTGTAGACTGTCAGTAACTGGTGTGCTATGGATATGTACTGGTGTTATTTGTATGTAAATAATGAATATGAAGAGCAGCTCTCGATTCCTATGTTCTGTATGAAATGTAACTACAAGCAAGAGGAAAATGTGTGCTTACAACTTCCGGAAAAATTACTTCAAAATTTCATGTTGCCCCCTGCATGAGAAGGTTTGACATGTCGTCACGTATGAACAACCTTATTCTCGGCGTGCTGTTAGTTGCACGAAAATTGATTCAAATTGTCTGTAGCCAGGATACTGTTACAGCCATTATATCTTGCTCCAGATGTTACAGCTGTAGCCAGGATACTGTTACAGCCATTGTATCTTGCTTCAGATGTTACAGCTGTAGCCAGGATACTGTTGCAGCCATTATATCTTGCTCCAGATGTTACAGCTGTAGCCAGGATACTGTTACAGCCATTATATCTTGCTCCAGATGTTACAGCTGTAGCCAGGATACTGTTATAGCCATCATATCTTCCTTCAGATGTTACAACTGTAGCCAGGATACTGTTACAGCCATTATATCTTGCTTCAGATGTTACAGCTGAAGAATTTTAGATAATTGTAGCAATAACTGAACGTTATGGTGGAATGCTTTCTATTTTGGAGGTCGTGAATTCAATTACAAGCACAGATAAGCTGACGCAACTGAGGATTCGGGTGTTCCGGGACATGACAGTGTGGTTGGGCAAGTGGTTTCCGACGTTTCGAGGGACTCTAGAGCCGTCACCATGAAGGGTCAGGCAGACTGAAGCAGAACAGCCTCAACACACCCAGTGACAAAGATTGACATCCCATATCATATATCATATCGTGTCATATCATATTGTATCATAGCATATCTTATATCCTATCATATCATATTATATCACATCGTATCGTATCATATCGTGGGAAACACAGCTGCGAAAATTTGAAAGCTCGGAATGTACAGCATAGAACTTCACATCAGGCCGCGTCGGCTTCCTTTGATACCCTTGCCAATTCATTATTGTTCGGTCATTCTGTATCTAACGCTGTGTAATCTGAGCTACTGAAATAAAACGCAAGTCAATAAATTACATCAAAGGTATTTACCTTTTCAAAAAATAAATTTGTGTGCGTTAAAGGCGGTGATTTGGTGTAGGAATACATAAAATGAATTTGCGTGATCGAAAGTATATCTGTAGGTCCGCCTGTCCGTCCTCCGAAAATTATCCCGTCAGTTGAGGTAAAATTTATAACTGGCGTGGTAAACTTTCCTGTCGCTTTTGTACATATTCATTCACTAAAAACGCGCACTTAGTATGAAGTCAACTTGAACTTACGAGTAAAAACGAATTTCCTTATAATGGCAATACAGTGATACATACCTAGTTTGAAATGTACAATTATAGTAACCTGCCTTCATTACTTATTAACCTTTCTCACTGGATATACGTAGCTTTGTTCTAAAAATTATTTAAGCCTGCTTCATTGTATTGTTTGTGGTTCGAGAAATGCTGTTAGTATTAGGCGTGTCATTAACGTGCTGCGGAGACGTTTCATTTGAGTCTAACGCTAATAGTTCTGACAGTTCGTATTTACGCTGTTTGTTCATCTTAAAGACCAATTACATACAGTTCTTAGGAACGTAAGACAGGAAGATGAACGAATTTACTGCAGATGTGAGTTACTAAAGAAGGACAGGACAGAACGATGGTTCTTTTTTTTAACAAAAATATGATGAAATAAGATCAATATGCAGCATAGACGTGGACTGTGGAACCATGTAATGAAGGAAGAAGGAGTGTTACCTGACTTGGAAGTAAGAGAAAAGGAAGGAAATTAGTGCAAATTTTTATTACCGTCAGATCTAAACATTTGCATTGAATGGATTAATTGGTACGTTTTTTTAAGCTACTTTGTGTCTGTTCGTTCGGCTTTTCTCCGTATATTCAGCACTAAGCAAGGCTTCTCCGTGTTTAAATATGCGTGCATTTGTGTATTACGTTTTAATGCGTGTTACTAGCGTCAGGATGTGAAATAACGAAAAGAAGAAGAAAGAAGGCGGTGATGGTGAGGATGATAACGATGACAATAATAATAATAATAATAATAATAATAATAGTTGCTGCTGCTGCTCCTGTTGTTGTTGTTGTTGTTGTTGTTGTTGTTGTTGTTGTTGTTGTTGTTGTTGAAGCAACANTGTTGTTGTTGTTGTTGTTGTTGTTGTTGTTGTTGTTGTTGTTGTTGAAGCAACAACAGTCCGTATTTTAAAAACCAGCGTGTGTACGTATATATGTTGACCCACACATACATTTATTCATATATACATACATAGTACATACGTACATAAATACATACATAGTACATACATACACACACACACACACACACACATACACATATTCATGTAGGCCTGTTACATATATACACGCATGTATGTGTGTGTATGCATGTATTTGTGTGTGTGTCGTCTGTGTGTATCACGAAAGACACGCGTATTTTTATGAAATGATCTGTTTCGAGATAAACTGTGTTTGTTTAAGTTTTACTGTCACATACAGGTACTTATCCAGACCATGAAATTTTGTGCAGCTGGCAGTCGTTAGAGAACCAAACTAGCACGAGTCACATAGCATTTCGCTATTTCGGAACTGTCAAGTTCGATACTGCGCCGCATTGACAGGGTGCCTCTGTTCCACCATGTTCACGGAACTAATAAACACACATAAGGTAAACTGGGTCTGAGTAAGATGAGGTACAGACATAAATCTGCATTCGACACTCATAGTTTCAAACTTATTTCATTCCTCTAAACTTTGGTTACAGATACTTCCGCCTGTTCTTCGGACAGAATTATGAAACAAAGAGAAACTGCGTTGAATATACCGAAACCTTCCATGACACTCTTCTCTATTCATTTCCTTCTTCGCATTTGAGAAGTAATTTGAAAGGACGTTCAGCAGTCCAGGGCTGTGGTTTATACAGCGTCAGGCCGTAATTTTACGTGCTTCTCAAAACGAGCAGAATTTAATTGTAGAATTGACTTCCGTTCAGTGTCTTATTTTATTGCGTTCATAACTCTGTATTTCCGTTGTTACACGATATTCCAAAGTTATTAATTATGAAACATGTGTGCGCTGTTGCAGATGTAATATACATGTGGAAGGCACCTGATCTGAAATCAAACAGTAACCAGCCATTCACCCTGATTTCCCTCAGACCTACATACAGCCGAATTGGGGCGTAATAATCACAACCGTTCGCCATCGAATTCCTGTTTCTGGTAACGTTGTTATATTCTGAATCGTAAGGCATAGGCGGAAGACCAATCACTAAGAGAAGATGTTTTGGACTTCAGCTTTTTATAATATACAGAAATGTGACCAAAATATTTTATGTTTTTAAAATATCCGCCCAGCTGAGTTTGATATCTTAGCGTTCCCACACCGTGGTGGAGCAGCAGTTGTTGACAGTTTTGGTACTCTGCATCTGGCAACGTTCTTCGACATCACGATCGTTGGAGATGAGGCGCCTACGTTGTGTCGAAACGTCGGAAACCGTATGTGCAGTGACGCGATGTCATGTACAAGGAGAACGAAAACAATCAGCGATATATCTTTATAATCTACCGCTACAGAATAATCCAGCAAATTCTGGGCTTTTGTGAAATGTGAACTTTCTGTGCAGTGTTCACATAGTCCGGATGGTAATATAGATCAATTCGGGCCTCGGCTGCTTTACCCCCGAAGAAAACCCCGTTTCCAATTACATTAGAGGCTGTGTAAATTACAGACCCTTTCGTAGTAGATCGTTGCGAATGCTTGGATGTAGCTTCCAGTTTCGTAGCTTTTGTGAATACAACAGTGGACTCGGAGGCTCCAAAGTGGGGTGTTGAGATTATAAAGACGTGCCTTCAGTTTCCGGTCTTCTGGAGGAGGTCAAGATGCCTATCAGGAATTATTCATGGACGTCGTGATGGCCGAAGATAAAATCCTTCCTTTGAAATATCTGGAACCATTCAATAAACTTCGCAGTGTCACATCCCAGAAGACGGGACTCATTTATACCTCTCTCGGATATACTTTCAGGTTTCATGTTGGGTCTTATGAATACAAAATTTTGCCTTCAGGTTCCATAGTAGGTTTTTTTGTTCGCTGTGATGGGCTTTTCGTTTCTGTTGAACAACCAATTTACGGATTGGTTACCCAAGGAAAACCATTTACCACGTAAGCCTACTTGTTAATAAACCAGCATAGTGGTTACCTTGCTTCAGACTTTTAGTACTTCAGAAGCATTTATGCTGGAAACATTAATGTGTGTGTCTGATAATAGGAAATACATTGCAGGCTCTTAAAAGCTGCATTTGGAAGTCTGCCGTTTATTTAGTTTTCCGTCTACTGTCTGTGAGTTTCTTGGCGTCTGTTCTCTTCAAGCTGCCCACTTCTATTCTTGTCAAGACAGTTGGATTTAATAATGCAGCGTCTTTATGTGCTGACCTTTACCTTATGTTTGTCTCTGCTGGTGTTTACGGAAACCAGACAATCTAAAGGCAAAGTTTTCAGCACGAAACCCCTTACTTAGAACGCATCCTTTTTTGTATATGTACGTAAACATTGAAGAGTTGACAGAACATAAACCTAGCTGTGACTAGTAGATGCTTGATAGTACGTCTGTCGCGCGTCCGTATAGAACCAAAGCTGTCAATTCAGCTACAGCAGCGCTAACTTGCAGCGCCTCATTACTCAGCATTCTTGTACCAAAACACAGGCGGCCTGAGGTGTGATGTTCTTTGTGACAGACATAAGGCTGTCGCTGTCAGAATCTCATATCGCTTTGTTGTGCAATTTCAGTGTTTGCACAACCACGGTTTAATCTGCCCGCATCTATATACTCTATTGGGAACAGTATTACCTCCCACATATTATAATGCCGCTTTCACTTCTTCTTGTCACTTCGTCACTTCACGTGCTTTCGCATTTGCTCTTTCCCCTCCTTATCGCTTGTTTCCTAAGCTGAACGGCAGCTGGCATTTCAGAGAGGTGGCAATGACGTAGCGACACTGTGAGCGAATGTAGACGCTACGCTTCGCTTCACAAAGCTCAATACAATTGGCCCTGAAACATAGCTACCAGGGTCTGTTCTAGCTAAAACAGTGTTATATTGTGTGTGTGCGTGCGTGCGTGTGCCTGTGTGCAATCTCATAGGCTGATGGCATATGTAATATGGTACATGCTCTTCCTCAGTGTAGTTATTTATAACACAACATAATTGAACAGATGCGAAACAGCGATTTTGCATGTGGATTAATAGATGTGCTAACTGGTGCAGAAAGTAAATATGTGTGTTTATTTCATCGTGATGGTTTTGTTTAATTCGACACAACATAAATAATAATTCTGACGGAAAGACGTAAATTCGGAATCAATAATACTGAAAGTAATTGACGTGTGGGTTAAGTAATATTACACGAACAACCAGCACATTAATAAATTGCTGAATGCAAATGGGGTAATCGTAGGCTGAGGACTGCTGCCTCCTGGTACCCCTGATGCTGACATCACGACGTTTTCTACGCACGGTATTTTGAACCGTAAACGTTTTGTCCAATGCAGACGTAACGTTTGGTGTCACGTGATTTCTGTCATTTAATGTACTCTACTGCCGTCTAAATTAACAACCCCAAAGCCCTCCTCAAAGAAGTTTCTTCCTGAAGTGGACGTGACATGTACTACGACAGAATGCTGAAAGAGACAGAAAACTTGCAGGTCAACATGACACGTCTTTCTAATAACGTCTGCATTACAGCGTTTCCTAGCCCCACAGCTTCATATATTCTGAAGATGGGGCCAGAAGGCTGGCCAAAAAAAAAAAAAAAATATATATATATATATATACACCGAGCAATTCTTCTAACTTTTCTTGGCGTTATAAAAAGGAAACTCTAAGTTTTAGGGAATTATGTCATTTGTTAGATTTTTCGTTTGAAGTTTTGACAGATTTTCGACTAGGATTAAAAATTATAGCAGAACATTTCGCATGGTATTTCGCAATCTGTGTGCGTACGTGACCGGGTAACGGCCAGTACTAACACTGACTGCTCCTACCAAGAGACCACCTGCATCACATCTCTGAAATCAAAACAGTAAATTACGTTGAGCCTTTTAAGGATGAAAAGTGCGAGAGAGAATGCGTTTGGGAGGGCTACTGCTAGGCACGTAAATGCAATCGCTGGGCAGACTACAACACTTTGGCTGTGAGAACTGGTGGTACACGTAGTTTCCATCGTGCTGCAAAAGGTTAACCATTGTTTCTCGCTTCTTAACATTGTTACGAAAGCCAACGCAATTTTAGTTAGCAAGGCTCATAAGCTGAGAGAATTTTTATTGCATTTGCTCCCTCGTGAAATCTTTAAATGTCTCACATCTCTGATTGTTCATGACATAAGAGTAGTGTAATGATATATGCAAAAGCAAGATTGTGTAGCTTTAATAAAGCAAAAGCTGTGGCTAAACTGCCACGTGATTAAGCGTATGCTGTTGGGTTATCGCCGGCCAAGGCTGATGTATTTATGGCTTTCTTTGATCTCTCCACGTGAAGATATAGTGACGCACAATATGCCACTAAGTTCTGTTTTTAAATTCTCATCTATTGAAGATATATTTTTATATTCTCGTCCCATTCGAAACTATATAACCTATGCAGGTACAGAAGAGTTGTTCAATAACGTACTTAGACAGCGTCTAGGCTACGAGCCGTACGGTCCGGGGCTCCATTCCCAACAGTAGCAAGTCATTTTTCACTTTTCCCTAATGCCCATAGCGTCTCCCGGGGCAACCAAACTTCTTATTTGAAAGGCACGGCAGTTCCTTTTCGGGAATAAAGCGGCGGGGGCATGAAGTTGACCGCTCACTTCCATCTAATGCCGACGTTAGGAGTAAGTGGAGCTGTACCTCTAATTTTAACATGATTCATCTCGTTGTGCTCGTACAATCAAACTACACAGTAATTTCCGTTCAGCACAACGTATATTTAATATATTTAATATCCACTCATACACGACATGTTTCGGCCCTTAGACCGTCAACAGGTGTGCCATATAAGAAAACTTTGTACAAAGTAAAAGTGTAAACTTTGTACGAGGTGAAAGTGTAAAATGTGTACAAGGGTAAAAGTGTAAAATTTGTGAGATCTAAAAAATTTTACAGTTTTACCTTGTACTGAGTCTTATATGACACACATGGTGAAGGTCTAAGGGCCGAAACATTTCGTATATGAGTAGATATTAAATATGTTAAACATAAGTTTTGATGAGCGGATTTACTGTGTTGTTATTTGATTGTATCTGTACTCCTCCTATATACGTGTTCATAGCGTGCACTGGGGCAACCTTTTTTACACACAAGTGAGGGGAATATTTAGTTGAACGACGCCGGTTTCAAACAACGTGTCACGGTATCACGTATGGAAGTACTCATATGCCTTTGGACCTTGTCGTTTCTTACATACTTATAATTTTATGTTTCGGTATGCGACTGTGCTTCCTTCCTCAGGTGCACAGCTCTGTGGTGGCCTGAGAGTAGATCAATCTAAGGGGTTCACTGTATGATAGTGCCTGAAGAGGCGGACTCCGAGACGTAGTGTTATAATTATGTGACAAGGTGGACAGAGCCCTATGAAAGTACAGCGTTTCTGAGTATCACAGATTGTTACCGGAGTCGTACAGCATTGAAATACCTCGTATAGCGTAGTGCACGGTCTTAGTCGAATACAGCATTATCTTAAGGCACAGAACAAATACTTAACGCTGTCAGAGCGGTCTGTTCTCTTGCAGAAGAGGAATGCCAAGGCACAGAGGTTCTTCGCATCCCATAATTCAGATTTTCGGATAAACGAAGACACAAGTTTGCATCCTTCCTATAAAGGCGTTTCCCCATACTTCTGTCGGTCGCAGAAGGAAAGTGATAATCTGAAGTTTATTTTTTTTTTCCTACGCCAATCGACTTTTGCACAGGAAATTTAGGTGTTACGTTTTCTAGAAGAATTCAGTAATGTGTGTGACCGTAAACGTTTAATCCTTTAAACAGAATGTGTTACTGTGTGTACCACCAGTCCTGCCATGCAAACATCGTACACTCTGACCACACAGTTAATTTATGTGTTTCGTATGAATGTAAGTACAAATAGCAATTATTTTCTTACACAAAATTAAGTAGTTATTGCTTATAACTGAGATGCTGTGTGTTTACTGCGTGGTGCGAACTTAATCTGTAAATGTAATGTAGGTTAATACTTGTTTAATGTGTTCCATATCCGTGCACTATATTATACAAAAACACTAATCACCAACGAATGCACAAAGAGAGTTTTATCATCAATCGTAACACACTCCTACATGTTTCGACCCTGCTGGGTTATCTTCAGGGAGAACTTTTTTGTTATCGTTACACTAAGGTTGCACTTTATAGTGAGTGAGAATGTGCTGTTGACTGTGTACTGTGTACTGGAGGCGTGAACTCTCTGCCGTCCGGGCCTGCAGGCCCGGACGGCAGAGAGTTCACGCCTCCCAAAACAACGCCTTAGTGTAACGATAACAAAAAAGTTCTCCGTGAAGATGACCCAGCATGGTCGAAACATATAGGAGTGTGTTACAATTGATGATAAAACTCTCTTTGTGCATTTGTTGGTGATTAGTGTTTTGTTAATACTTGTCTTTAAAGAGCTGGGTTTTTTATACTGTGTCAGCCACTATTACGGGTAAATTTGACAGACAAGAAATTTACGAAATTTATGGTACTTGTGTTGATAATTAGTAGCCAGACGTGATTCTAATGTTGTCAGTCAAGCACCACGCTATAAAGGCAAACGGGAGAGTTGATATGAATCGACAGGCAGTCTTCAACTCGGCACTGGGAGGAGGCGAATGGTCAGCTTTTTGATCCGGTCGCTATACTGCAGGTGAATAATCCTGATTTACACGTTCAGTAGCAGACTGTGTGGTTGCAGGGCTGGTCTGGAAACTTAACTGAAGAGACAAATCCCTTCTACCTGTCCGCACTCGAGCAACGACATCTCGGCCGTCTATCCCGTAGCCGAGCAGGACGTGTTACATTTATTTATACTGCATAAATTTTAAGATTTTTATTTTGTTTACTTTGGAAATATTTCCCTTATTTGAGTTAAGATTTTGTCATTAAACTCTGTTAGGGGTGCAGTGTCGAGGACTTACAATGAGGGTGTAAAATTGCGTACCCATGCACCCCATAGTTTGTATGAATAGTAACGTTCAATTGAAGTCAAAATTTTTGTTGTGCTACAGCAAGTGTTATTTAGTTTCTGTGATGCTGAGTTCTTTACAGCTAATGGACTATGTGACCGAAATATTGTACGAAACGAAGGTATGAATGAAGTAAGAAAGAAATCGCATAGTACACATAAAAACAGAAATTGCTCTCGGAATTTGCCATTTCTCTTTGACTTTTCAACGGGAACAGAAAACATAAAAGGGGCTACCGTACTGTATTCATGTAGAAGTACGACCTGAACAGTAGCCCACTGACTTCAAAAGCGCCGATTTTAGAAGAAAGAGAAGCGGAATAATGGTAGAAAAGTACATGTGTATACGGGCACTGCAGTGTGAACACGGGAGGCCTAACTGTATGGGGGCTGGGAATGGTTCGCTGTGACGCATTCTCAGCACCCAAGGGGCGTCAACAGGGGACCGCCCCTTCCTCCCGGTCACTCTGACCACTTGGAAGCTGCAGCTTTTCTGTAGCGGGAGGAACAGCAGTGACGGAGTAGGGTGGTGTTCTCCCTTGCAACAGTCAGCTTTCAGCTGAACATGGCCAAATGCAATTGAGCGAAAAAGTAAAGAGGGAAAGGGATTGAGTGGGGTTGTGTTGGGTTGGGGGTTAAGGGGTAGGACATGGCATTTGCTTCAGGATGGAACGCCGGAAATCTGACCAAAAAATTCGGGGTTTGAAACGGTTCGTGAGCAATGTCAAGAAATACATTTCAGCCTTTCCGGTTGTATGTTTGTGCTAACTTTCCTTTCCGTTGTCATGCGAATTGGCTTATTATACTGACGTAAATAAATTTATGAGATTTTGCCCTCTCATGACGGTGACCATGAAAATTGCTGTCATAAGGGGTATGTCGCCATGTAGTTTGGTAGCTAGTCCTCGGCCTTATTTCTTTTGTGCAGACTGTAAATATGAAACAGCGTACGATATGGTGTTCCCCTTTCCGTTCACCATGTGCTGCTGTATGACATGGCGTGCTTCAAAAGAAAATTGCTTGCTACGTGTTATATTGGAGGATCCTTCCCGATTCGCTGCGTTATGAAAAATAGATGACATTGTAGTGCAGGTTGCGTACATTATTGTTCATCCAGAGTTTATTACCGTGTACGAAAATTTGTATGTGACAAGTTTTGACGTCACGACCTAAAGCAGTTCATCGTACGTGAATTACGTTGCGTTTTCCTAGTAAAATGTTCGTGCGGAATTTTGTCTCCATTAAAATGAAGACTCCAGTGAATTTCAAAGTGTCTTCCTAACATAGCCTTACTATATCCTTAGTGCCAATGTATGTAACACAGGCAACATGAATTTTGGAATCCTAACGATATTGTTTTTACTAAGGCAGCAATATGAAGGTGGTTCTAGTGCAGCTTCGGTTTGACAGACGTTGAACTGAAAATAATTATTTGTCCTGTACATACAGTCCGTAAGATACGATAAGGTTTTATTTCAAATTTACTGAAATTTAACGCGATAATATTTCGCTTTTCCTAACTTATTTACGAACTGGAAGACTTCCGATGAGCCAGCATGACCGTTTACCTCCGCCAGATGCCGAGGTGAGAGTATACAACAGGCAGGGTATCCAATCCCCGTGGTTAAGTGATCCTTAATTTATTGTCACATGTGTACTCAGTGTTCTGGCATTTATCTAATATAACCAGAAGCCTTCAGTAACCTGTTGTTCTAACCAGTGGTTAATATGCAATGTGCTTTCTCAGCGCCGATCCCAGTGGCCGCGCGGTCTAAGGCGTAGGTCTGCGGCCTAGCGCTTGCTGGGATCGTGGGTTCGAATCCCACCGGGGGCATGGATGTTTGTCTCTTGTACAGGGTTTGCGTTGTCAGGTAGAGGTCTCTGCGACGGGCCAATCCCTCGTCCAGAGGAGTCCTACTGAATGTGGTGTGTGTCTGTGTTTGATCAAGTGAAAATAACAAAAAAAAACCTCTACACCTGCTGTGAACAAGTAGGTAGAAGGGGGAAGGACAACAAACAAACAAACAAACAAACAAACAAACAAACAAAATTTTATCAGTATTTCTTAGCATAGTTTCTTTATTAAAACTTGTAAGAGAAGAGAAGCTTACGATGTTTTGTTGTCCATATATCCGGCTGCGTGACTTGGCCTTGTTAATGGTGAGGTAGGGGCGATATAATGGGACTAGGTATTTAGTCCTAAGTTTTGTGCGGGGTTGACTTGGTAGCATCATGCATTATTTATTGTTAATTCATATGTAACTTTCCAGTCTATTCTGGCCAGTTCGCTGAACTTAGGATAGGTTATGATAAGAATCGATATTCACCACTTTAATTCGCAGAAATCATGTTCTGCTCAGAGTAAGTAAAACCCACACATTGTTAGCAGACGCTGACTGTTTCGACTTCCTCACATCTCACTAGGTTCTGACCTTTTAATGATTCTGGGTTATACGTAACATTTTGTCATTAAGATTTGCACAGTTTTTTATATGAAGTTTGAATTAAGCTTTCTACCGGATAATATTTGAAAATATATTTTCAGCGTTTGTGCAAGTCGGGTTACTACAATAAACACCATATACGTACTGTCAGCATGTTCAGTAATGTAATTAAGATTACGTCTTGTAAAAACAGGTTTTTGTTATAATAATTGCTTCTTTTATTTTAAAAAACCTGCACCACGTTGGAATAAAATTCTAAATGAAATCTTACGGGAACACAAAACAGTAGCATGATTTTGCCAGAAATTTATCGTGTTTCAAATCTGGTGAGGTGAATACACGTGCAGTCAACATACTAACGATATTCTATGACGATTTTTATTGTTCCCAAATGTGAAGCATTTCTCACCAATCCTATAAGTACAAGGTACAGCTACCACCATAAACCATTTAATGTGTTCCATGTCCTTGCACTATATTATACAAAAAACATTAATCACCAACAAATGCACAAAGAGTTCTTTTCATCAATCGTAACACACTCCTACATGTTTCGACCCTGCTGGATCATCTTCAGGGAGAAGTTTCTGTTGTCGTTACGCTAAGGTTGCACTTTACAGTTGAGCGGGAATGTGCTGTTGACTGTGTACTGCGTTGTTTTTGGAGGCGTGAAGTCTCTGCGGTCCCGGCTTGCACTGCACTGCAGTGCAGTGCAAGCCGGGACCAAAAACAACGCAGTACACAGTGAACAGCACATTCTCGCTCAACTGTAAAGTGCAACCTTAGTGTAACGACAACTGAAAGTTCTCTCTGAAGATGACCCAGCAGGGTCGAAACATGTAGGAGCCTGTTACAATTGATGAAAAAACTCTTTGTGCATTTGTTGGTGATTAATGTTTTTTGTACCATAAACTATGTTTATTGCGCGACAAAAGTTTCGTCATTTTTTTTTGTCGTGTACGGCTTTTGTTCTCAGCAAAGGCAATTTTGTTACTGTAGTTAACACAAAAGAAAGAATTGCGTTTTGTTGGAATTTAGTAGCATGCGTGGCTGTTTCTGCTGAATGAGCCAGCAATGTTAGTAGCTCAAACAGGGAAACAGAAAGCAGGCGACACTGTACTCGGAGTCAGACTGGTGTTCGTTTAGTACAAAGTGACAGGAAAATTGGGCAGTGAAAATGTCAGAAAAGACGCGCCCATGGGGAACAGTGCTGGGCTTCTATTGTTAAGGACAAGTAAGCGCTGCCGTGGAAAGTTTTTTGAACGAAACGTGGAATAATATGGAAGAAAACTGTAGATTTCCATAATCACCCATGTGGTCGAACTTGTGATAGATTTGGGATATATGTATAGCTGGTTGTCTGTTTAATATAACGTATTGGACTTAGGTTTGCAAATAGACTAGCAGTAAACAACAACACTCAGTCGAACACAAGTTATATTTTAAAAACCTCATCTACACGTTTCGGCTTGTTGTGTAAGCCGTCATCAGGCCGTGCAGTGAAATTAAAAGATTCGATATAAAGTCTTCTTATTCTATATTACGTGTTTTGTATCGAATCTATAATTTTATTTTACAGTCTGATGATGTCTCATACAGGAAATCCGAAACATGTAGCTGAGGTTTTTAAATACAAATTGTGTTCGACTGTTCTTGTTTTTGTTTATGTGTAAGTGGACGACGGGATGAACAGTGTAAACACGAGTAGTGTTTAACTAGGGAAAGGGAGTGCAGTAGTCCAGAAGACGTCCTGATAAGTAACTTACTGTCAGTGTGATTAACCCTGCTGATGCATTTCTTTGACGACGGCAACACCCAAGCTTTCTGGCTGCGTATCTTGTGGAGCATTTTGTTTCGGTTACAAATAGGAATAAATAAATAATTACGCGCTAGATACCGCCTTTCAATTACCTCCGCTTTGCAATAAAAGAAAGGTCATCTGATGTGCCCAGTCACTGCAGCACTACGATATTTTATTTCGTATGCTATAATACAGTAAAATGCCTACAAGTGCTCAAAATCTTGGCTCAACTCAGAGTAACACAAGCGTTTTGCAATATAAGGAATATATAACTCATGTTATGAGTGCTAAGATCAAAGACCGAGACTACGGCATCCTGACAGATCCTTGTCTGCTGTATTTCTAGAGACTGTGTCTTCACTCAGCAAACCTGTAACGAATCACCCACTTAGAAAACCTAGACAGAGTTGGGAGGAGTGGATTAGATGAGGAAAATGAGCATTTAAAATCCTTGCACCGCAACAATTTTCAATCAGTTGTTGATAATAAATAGCTTTTGATGGTGTGATTTAAATTCATCTGGCCAAGAATAATGGATCAGTGAAGAATTATTGCGGACACGTTAATGGACCATCGAATTTCATACGTGGCGAGCAATTTCTTGAGCGGTTGACCTACTGTTCATCTCTGTCACGTTCTTAAGTCCAGTTTGTTGTTATTGCTGCTGCTACTGCTGCTGCTGTTGTTGTTGTTGTTGTTGTTGTTGTTGTTACTGAATATCTGAATTTAGACCAGGGGTGCATTAATTTCGGGCGCCAGGTCACCATTGCCTGGACCTTTAAGGTGGCTCTTAGATTTTTGGAAAATTTGTACAACCCCGAGTTCGTGCGTATGTTGGGTTGTTTCCACAGATACATTCATTCATACTTCGTGAAAGTCGGTGCACTGATTCAAACGTCGAAAGGAGGAACACACAGAAATGCACTACAACGTGGCACTTGCATTATCATACAGTACTGTCTTAACTGTCCAAGCCCAGAGGACTGTACGTACCACCAGGGCTGACATTCAGAATTTCTGCCCACAGAGTGTAAGTGTGTTTTGTATGGATCTCAGGACATACAGTGGATCGGTGGTCGGCAGCAGATTCGTAACTACAGGCAGTCTGTGAAATGCTGGTGTTTATAACAGCTGCGATATGTGGACTTCACCGTTGAATGCACTTAACTCAGAAGGCAGAAGCCACTGCCTTGAATCGCAGAATATGTCATTGTTTTAACATCGGTAAATAACAATGTTATCGTTCAATATTGCACACGTGCGCTTTGAGCAATATAGAAGGTACTGCATTTTTACACATGTGCATATTATTTGTGCCATCCACCGAGTCAGGTTAAACCAGTCCGCATTCTCACATTCGGCCACTTTAACGCACTTTCCAATATTATCCTTCCATCTGTGTCTAGGTTTCCTTATTATTGGTTTCCTTCAGATTTTCTGACTGAAAGTTGGGAGAAATCGCTTATATGACATGCGTGCTATAATCACAGACCTCCTTGATTGGGTCACCCTAATAATATTTTTGAGGACAGTGGAGTGGGAAGCGCCTCGTTACGTATATCTCCCTCCGCCTAGCATTCCTATTTCTAAGGGTTATCATCCATTCCTTAGTCTTGCCCAAACACACATTCCACTTGCCCATCTAAAGCAGAGCGGTGATATTACCATCTGCTTTATCACGCAGAAACTCTTAATTTGGCCTAGGCAGTTATTATATTTCACAGACAGCATTAACAGGCTGGTCCTTGCAATGGAGAAGTATTTGTTGTGTGCGAGATATTAAACGAAATATTATTCAAATGAACTTCTGAGTTCAAAGGGTGAAGGTGGATTCTTTCTCTCACCGCAATGTTGGCGTGGCACTTCCCAAGCCTTTGCAAGAAGTGGAATTGTCGTTAAGGGGAGTTCGTTTCGTTTGGCGGTCTAGTAGAGTCACTGCCTGTGAAGTTTTTGCACATAATTTGTGTAATATTTACCAGACAGCCTGCAGTAGCGAGTACCAAAAGAATGTCACTGGCAACTGCTAAAACGTTCGTTCTGGCGGTTTCTTCGTGCGGTTTCTGTGTTTGTTTGTATCTCGCGAAGTGTGGGTACATGGTAATGTCCTGTAGATATGCCATAGGCTTTGTGGGTATTGAATGTTACGTCGTGATTGTGACTATTTTTGTGGTGTGTGGTAGAGTGTTAATATTTTACTTGGTGGGTTTTGTTATGCAGTTTTGGCTTTGGGAAATATGTTAACTTATTCACAATACATATACCGTAGGCCTCTAACTAACCTGACTGTGTTTTGTTTCATATTTGATACTGTCCACAGAGACCGATACTGGAGTTCCTTCAGTGGCGTATTGCGGCAATAGCTCAGTCACTTTGTGTCACTGTCTGCAAGATGGGGATGGAGATATACCCCTGGGAGATCAGACATTAGTTTAATGCGGTCATTAAATCAAACATTCTTCATCGCCATGGCCTAGGCATGTATTCACGCATTCTTAAAATCCGGTACACATTCTACATAAGTAATCTTTTAAATTCTGTTGTAATAAATTTCCACTCTCTATGTTTTAATCTGCCAAATAATTTATTTCTAGCCAAATGATTCCTTGCGTTCTGTAAGTCAACGTACCCCCCACAATATTATACAAACTTACATGCCGGAATTTCAGGAATGCTCTCTTGTGATTTGTAACTCTGTATTGGCGGCTAGAAATTTACCAGCGTTTTGAGACACCTACTGGCTCCGTACTCTCTGAAGATGGAGGTAGTAGGTGTGTCTGTAATGCTGGTAAATACGTGCACGTGTATGTGCCAGGCTGCTGGGTAACAACACAAAGTGGTACTGTGCGTATTCACAGAAGTACGGAACCGGATGTCACGCGTTTGTTTGTTGCGGGAAGGTCAGGCGCGCATCCAGAATTTTTCCTGGATGGGAGCTGACCCTGAGGCTATATATAATGTATGTTTGATTTTAAAAATTATGTTATAAAAGTCTTGTTGTAAGTACAGCTTAACGCTGTTTGCAATTGCATTTACATTCATACGAATATAACAGTATGTTCCATGACTCAATTACAGTGTCCTATCTTCTTGTTTTTTATTTTATTTTATCAATTTATTTTTCAAAATTATAATGTACTGGTTATCAGCCGACTTCAGTGGCTGATTTGGCCGAACGGGAAATCATGCAAAAATCTACAAAATCTGTGTTTTTTCTTTAAATTTCGGTTTTGGGGATTTGGGGCGCTGCAGCCCCCCTCCCTAGTTGCGCCCTTGGTGAAGATTAATTGTTACAAATTCTTGACAAAGACAGTATTATTTGAAGCACAGTATTTATGTACATTCCGCAATCCTTTTCTTCCCAACACGTATCCACACTGTGGGATTAGAGGTTGCCATCTGGCAACTGTGAAGATTACCGTCTTCTGGAATGTGACGCCGTGTGTGCAGATAATTGTGCCCCATTCTTCACAGTGGATTCTGGTGGAGATATGTAGATATTCCAGAAAATTCAGCTCCTCTTTTGATAAGCGGTGATTCGTACGAACTGATGACCAAGGCAGCGCGTTCCTCCGTGACGTCTGTTTGCGCGGTACCACATGCCAAGAGCCGTGAAAGTTCATGTAGACCTATCGAAGCTACTCGATCTTATATTAATTATTTAACACAATTAGATGTGAACTTTACATAAAGAAGGATGGGAGAAACTTGTGCAACGTGGGAGGGTAAAAAATTATGGTTCTACGCTTCGTCTAATAGGCTACCTGTACGACCGGGGAAATGTGATTCGATTGCCAGCACCCCAACCGATTTATCTCTAGTCCGAAACGTCGAGACCGACTCTGGGCCCACCAGCCTTCTTATCCAGTTGGTACCTGAGTCTCTTTCCCCGGGGGGTAAAGCGACTAACGTTGAATCTAACTATTCACCCAGAATAGGTTCGAAATTAAAAATGAATGGAGCAATACTTCCACTCCTCCATATGCTCTCATGACTTGAAAACAAGGACAACCTTGTTTTACCTTTAAAACCCAGCTAATGTTGTTACGTAATAAACGAAAAAAGTTGATAAAATGTGTCACATAAGGAGGAGTTTGGTGATGTGTAATCGTCAGCAAGTATTGCTAGGGAGATTACATACGTGCTAATAAAATGCGAAGGGCGTCTATCATGAATGTAACAAGAAATGTATTTAAGAATTTTGCCCGTAAACCCTTCAGGAGGTGATGACTTGGATGGCACTAGCGTAGATGGTAGAATAATATTAACGGGTTTTGGAGAAGTAGGTCATGGGATTTTAGAAGTGTTTAAATAAATCAGGATAAGGTACAATTCCGAGTTATGGTCTTGAATAATGTGAGTCTGCTTGCTTGATTACAACAAGGAACACCTGTTGAGACTACTCAAGGAAAACTCTCTACAGTGTGTTTAGTTAATATTCCTTATAACCTGAAGGGTCCTGCCTGCGAGCTTGTGGTTCAGTTGGAAAGATGACCTATTTACTCTTCCGTCATAGAGATGCTTTCTTTGCATAATTTACACCCAGCACATAAGAAGATGTGTTCCTTTGGAACGTAAACTCTGAGAGCTTAGAACGGGGAGTCCTATACGAGCACACATGGGAATTCGAATAAGTGCTTTAAACCGAAGGAGGATCCATATGATTTATATCAGAACATCTCAGCTGCCAAGTGCAGGTGAAACAGAGTTCAGACACGGTCAAAGAAAACGAAAATAACAGAATAAGGTTAAGTTGGCTGTTTGAAGATTCAGCAGCACTAAGAATGTCGTTGTGTACAAGTATGCTGGTTTAGCATTACAGAATAACATTATTGTTATGTACAAAATTGCAAGAATGGATTTATGTCTCTTATTTGTCAGAACGTCTTATAATAATTTCGAATTTGTTGTTTAGAGTGATATTGCAGGTACCGCTAAGGACTCAGTTACTCCACAGTTGTGTAAAATTGATGACTTTACCTTACGTTACTATTATCTGTCCACATTCCAATGTGATTTAGAATTCCACATCCGTTATAAAGTGCCGTACAGTTTGGTTACTCTCTATTAACGAACACAAAGCGTTAATAATACTCGAAAATATTTCTTTGTGTATACTTCTAGTGACGTCAGTGTCGAAGTTAAAAATACGGTGATAGTATCAAAACTGATAAACTACTCAATATAAAAACCCTCTTACATCCCTGTGAATCATTAATATATATAACAAATGAAAATATGATTGGTTTGATGTTGGTCAACATTCTGTAACCTTATATTTATAGAAGTAGGCCGTGTTTACAGATATTTTGTAAATGATGTTGCAATTCGTAGACAGGGAAAGAGACATTATGTAGCAGTACACACAGATTTGAATCGTGTGCAACTGTGCGCTGTGTGTGTGTGTGTGTGTGTAACATAAACTGTTACAACATTAGTAAACAGGGCGCAGTCAGCGTATTTCTTAAACCAGGTTAGGTGGCGACAAAATGTCAGGCCGCCGCAGGAAAGTTCCCAAACTCGTCCGCATTAATTAGTTTAACCTTTTAAATACGAAACATAATCTGTTTTATATAAGGACTCAGTGCGTACCGCGCTGTAAACACTCTCCGTCTTGGCTGTAAAAGCCAGTGCGTACCGCGCTGTAAACACTCTCCGTCTTGGTTGTAAAAACCAATCAGTTAATGCTGTAGAGGGGAATAATCGCTGTTTGTTCTGAGATCTGTACAAAACACATAAAGCAATGTGAAGAGCGTGTGAAATTTTCTAACATTAAACGTGGTTGGTAAGTCGCGTTACCGCAAGGCTTTGAAGGGTTAATCATTGTTTAATTGTTCATTTTAATATACACTTCCGTACATTCAGTGACACGGAATCCCAAACGGCTAATTCTCGTCATTTCGCGCTTTGTTCAAAATTGTCATCACTTCTACACCATCTTTTTTTTTACCTGTATTAGAAGTGTCTGTCATATTCAAGATTGCAGTCGACGAAACTGTAAAATAACCGATCTTTGAAAGTAATTTATCAGGAATCTGATTCGCTCTGCTCTCGTATATTTTAACGGCCTATTCTTGTACTGGTAGGCATATGACAAAATACGCTACATATGAAATCACTGAAAAGGCTTATTATGCAGCTGATTGTTGTTCAAACAATTTTGCATATAACTGCAGCGTTTCAAAGTTGTAAACATACTGAAAGTTTAATCCAGTTACTTTCTATGACTCTTTTCTAAAAAACTGTGAGGCACTGTAATTTTTTTAGCAACGTAACAGTACTGTACTCCTTTGGTCAGACCTTCAAGCACGCCGGCTGCCATGCTGTTGTGTCCAAGCATTCGGTAGGTAATATTGTAAGTATAACACCCTGTAAACTTAAGAGGATATGTGTCAGGTGATCTGTCCACATGTCACAAACAAACTGTCCTGTCGTACTTTACTTATATCTTTTCCGCGTTATTTAAACGGCTGATGTAAGATAAATGTCAGTAATAATGGAATGGAAGGCAAACCATCAGCCACTTGCTTTGGAGGGCTTAGATTAAAACGAGAGTGGGATATAGTGCAAGCAGTCGCTGATATATGAGAAATAACCAATGTGTTCGGTGATTGTTTATTGTGTGACGGTAATAAACTATAAATGGCGTCGGAAGAACCGATCTCGTTCTGTTTAACTGTTGTGTAATTTCCCTAAACATATGCTTGATCAACTGTTTACTTTCAGGTAAAGCGAAAATATGAAATTTACAATACGAATAATTAATTGCGGGCTGTAAAGTTACAGCGCCAAGTGTTTTTAACCTTTTAAAGCCTAGCGGTGACTTTACAAACGACCAGGTTTAACATTAAAAAATTCTACGTGGTGCCCACATTGCGTTTATGTGTTTTGTACGGATCTCAGAACAAAGAGCAGCTTTTGCCTTATAAAACATCAAGAGACTGGTTCTTATAATCGAAGTGGAGAGTGTTTACAGCGCGGTACGCACTGAGTCCTTATATAAAACAGATACGTTTCGTCTTTAAAGGGTTAAAGTAGGCATTCTGTGCTTGTAATTGGCCAGCTTCCAAAACAGACTGTTTGCTCCAAGGGTAAGAAACGCGATTTGATGAGGGAGGAGGCTGCGTATCCTCAGAGATGGTCAGAAGGCAAACGAGGAAAAGATGCCTCTTCTCGTGCCAGGAATCAAAGTGGGTTCGTTCAGCAGTCAGTATCATTACTGACCTGTCCCGGCTTCCGCAGCTGGCGTAGATCACAAGCCATCTACCCCGAGATATTTACCGTCACTTGTCGGGAGAATAGCAGAGAATATGGTTCTTTAATTTATAAAAATGAAAGAAGTAAAGCTCATTAGAGCGTAGTTATTATAAAATAAATAGAATTTACAGTTTGACCTTACTATTAATTAAATGGAGCAATTAAACTTTGACCATTATTATAATAATAGCCTACCGAAATTTTACGTAACTTATATTTGGTTATGTTCAGCGTCGTTACTACGATTCCCCCCCACCCCACCCCACCCCACCCAATTGTTATTATCACACAGAACAATAAGGAAAGGAAAAGAGAAGCAAAATAAAACCAGTACTTTACGCAGTAATTACTGGTCTTAGCAATTAATAATTAAATGATTGCCCAGTACTTCTGCGAGTGTTAATAACAGGTGTCCAACAATTACGTTGGTACATTGCGTTCATGAGATATTCACTCCGGTTGGTCCCATTTCTACTTCTGTCTGTACGGTTGAAATATTGTAGGAAAACCGACACGAAGACAGTCTGTTAGGTAAGGGGACAGCAGTTAATCAAACGCAGTGGGTTAATGAAAGTCTGGTTTCAAGCACCGCCCATCCGTTTCAGTGGGCACCACAAGCATCAAATCAACTTGGAGGAACTAATTGCGCAATCTTTACGGTTTGAAAGTGGAAAGGGTGTAGTACGGAAGTGAGGTTTAAGTGTGCAGAGCATGAATTCAGTATGGAGGGGAAGTGGAATAGTGTACAGGGTGAGGTTTCGGTGCGAAAAAAAAAAATTGAAGACTGTACCGAAGGAGGCTTCATGGCTTGGGGATGTGAGAAGCTACGAGAGAAACGATTCGGTTTGGAAGAGGCATGGAAGAGGGTAGAGAGCAAGGATTCGGTGTGGAGGGGAATTGGAGGGACGGTAGAGGGCATGGGTGCAATTCGGTGTGGAGAAGGAGAGAGTATAAAGAGGACAGATGTAAAACAATGTGTGAGTTGTCCAATTGATAAGAAGTGCTAAAGTGAAACAGTTTGTATAAAAACATAAAGAAGAATATAGACGAATGTATAATAATGTTACCAGAAATTAAATCGGGAATTTTATTGAAAAAAACTTTTTTAAACAGGCCTTTGTTCAATACTCGGTCTCCAAAATAATATTTGAACTGGAGCCAACTGTCTAGGTATTGGAGGCTGAACGAGTTCTTTTGAATATCGCAAAGAACATTCGGGTTTTACGCAAGACGGATAATTTCTGTGTAATTTTTAGCTCCTCAAAAAGGTCATGCTCCGTGAATTTAATCCAGATATTACGGTGTAGGTTTCCTACCTTAAAATACGCACTGATCTGCAGTGGTTTGGAAGTTGAAAACACGCGGATTCACTGGCATATGGAGAGGAAACTTTATGGAGTATACACTAACCAACCACATCAGACGTTCTTAACTTTAGACGCACGACTGTAGAACCTCTGCAAGCTCACTTGTGGTGCCCAATTAAACCACGAATACCCTTGACATGAAAAGAAGTTAACCGAAGTCCGAATATGAAGCAGAAGGTTGATTTTTAAATTTGCAGCGCTCATTTGCTGCTATATATTTTCATGAGACAGGTCTTAATTAGTATGTGTTATCTGGGTCCGAATTAGTAGTTACCAGTTTATCGTAGAAAATATGACTTCTTATACAATAACAGTACATGTACTTAAGAATATTTTTAATGTTCGATATTCGTTTGTTTAGAAAGTCTTGCAAATAAAGTAAACATTTTTGTTTATATTTCACTGCAAAAATACTGACCAATTTAAATATTTTTAACACGAATTATGTCGAAATAACGTAAAGGAGTTTAGTTCCTACTTTGCAGAAAATAATTGCGTCCATCTTTTAAAGATCCACATATTAATAATGTTCATGGAAATAATCTGTGTTTGTTTTGCCCGCAGACCCATGGCCTGTGGAGGGGGGGGGGGGTGCAAGTGGGTGTAATACATCCACTAGGTTCAATATACCAAAGAGAAACATGGTGCTTTTGCGACACCCCACGCATTCATCCTAAAACTAACTTACATATTTCTGTTTATATTCTAAGCCTATCTGCTGAGCAAGTTTTTGAAACATGTGGAAAATTTGATAATTACAGAGGAAGAAGTGTCATTATCAGATATGACATCGCATTGTGGATCGAACTGAATATAGCAGGCGAACGTGACTCAGTTGCTTCACATACCATCAGGTTTAATATTCAAAATCTCAGTGTTCCGCCCACGAAGTGTGTTTTTGTGTTTTTATAGTCCTCAGAACGGGGAGGTTATTGCCTTACACAACTTTGACTGGCTTTTATGACAGAGTTGGAGTATGTTTACTGTGCGGTACGAATTGAATATTGAAATATGATTCAATTTAGCTTAGTCTTACTGTTTTAAAGGATTAAGATATTGTTCAAGAATTAAGCTTAGGAAACTGGAAGCCCACAAGTAACCTACCAGAAATGCCTGGCCATTCCTTAGCCTTTGTCTTTAGGATTTCGTGTCACACGTAATGTATTGATTCCAGGCACTTCTTTGGTTTTGTTGCTCGTATGTGCAGAGATTCTAGCCTTCTCTGCGCGTGATGTAAATTAAATATACTCCAGACAAAGAACAAAATGTATGGATCCAGTGTGTGTTCTTTTGTGTTACTTTCCTGTAGGGACAACTCCGTGAGTTTTACCAGGAAAAGATAGTCACTAAAGTACTCCTGCCTTAAATATGTCTTTTTCTTTGGAAGTGGCTTAAGCACTAAACAAAGCAAAAATCCCAAAAAAGCGGGCTGAATTATTTACTCACGTGTAACAAAAGAATATTAAATTATTACATCCAGCTAAGGCATATTTCCAGATAGGAAATGGTCTGTAGCTGAAGGCTTTGAAGCTGTCGTATCAGGGTATTAAAAATAAGGAATCCGTGTGTGTATCTGGTTGTGTGCCGCCGCATGGGCCACATGATTTTAGAGACACGATGTGGCCACCTGTCTTTGCATCGAAACAAAGTTACATGACAGTTCCCAACTCCAAAAAAAAAATTACGGTTTTTAAAATAAAATCCTCACTCAATGGCAGTGTTTTCAGGACAGTGACAGGCTTTACAAACTCTGTTGTTTATCGGTATCAGTCGAGATACTTTAATATACAAATATTTGGTTCTAAATGGAAGTTTCTGGTAAAAACCGCAAACGAATTTATTAATATCCCTCGGTGTTAACAAAGATATAGCCGATCCCAGTGGGTGCGCGGTCTAAGGAGTAGGTCTGCGGCCGAGTTGCGGCTGGGATTGTGGTTTCGAATCCCACCGGGGGCATGAACTTTTCTCTTGTACAATGTTTGTGTTGTCAGGTAGAGGTCTCTGCAACGGGCCGATTCCTCGTCCAGAGGAGGCCTACCGACTGTGTTGTGTGTCTGAGTGCGATCAAGTGAAAATGAAAAACCTACGAAAGATTAACAAAGATATATTTAACAAATTTAAATTATTTAAAAACACTTGATTGTCTGATTTACCTAGTTTAATTCCTTACCTGACAGTCGTTGCTCTGTGTAGAGTATCAGCTTCTTTAACACTGAAATTTCTGCACTTGAATGAATGAGTGAATAAATAAGTATGGGTCAAGCCCTTGCCGTCCCGATCCACGTGGGCCCTCTAGAGGCCCTTTGTGCCCTCTTACTAGGTCCAAGTCTTCAGAGCCCTGTCCTTTTAGAGAAGCTTCAGATCGCCCCCAGACTCAGAACTCTAATGTCCTCAGGATACAAGAAAAAGGATCCCAGATAAATATGCCCGAGTGTCGCCAAGGCTTCACACTCACACCAAACATGGGCTGAGGTTTCCTCCCCAGCCCCACATTTCCTACACAAGGGACTATCCATCGGCCCCATTATATGAAGATGTCTTCTCAGGGTGTTACGCCCAGTGAGAAGGCCAATAACTACCCTGCACTGCGCCCTATTAAAGGACAATAGCGTGGTCCTGGCAGCAGTGCGAGGGTTCCAGATCAACACTCGAGCCTGTCTCAGAGTGCCCGCCAGGTCCTGCAATCGTATCATGTACTGTCTGTCGAACCAGCACTGAATTCTTCTTCTTATACACAGCCTCGAGACCCCCAAGGCCGGCTCCAGTCCAACAAAGTGGTGAGCAGAGCCCTCCTTTGCGAGTTCAAATTTCTGCACTGAAACAACAGAGTATATTACCCAAAACTCGATATAAACAGCGTATAACTCCGTAAACATGATTGACACTTTGCCGTTTGTAAACAAGGCACGTTGTGTCTTCTGTAAGGCAAGAGCTATATTTTTCACTTCTATGATAAATTCTTGCATTAAATTATTATTAAGGGCTATAAAAATACACGCGAAAATATCGCAGGAATATGCAATATATTAAATATTTTTTGTTAACCTAAATATTGCAATTTGAGTGATGTAATAGTGTTGAAAGTACAGTGCCCTATTGGGCCAGATTGCAGGGCAGTCAAACAAAATTCACTTGCCAACATCAGACGGTTTTATTACCTTTAACTCTCCTCATTAATTACCCCAAAAGTCGCAATCCAAACCGACTCCATTCAAGGGAAATAATTCCCCATTAATAAATTTTTCCTTGACAGGCTGGTTTTATTCATCTGATCAAGAAATTCTGCGTCTTTTACAGAATTCGGAGGTTTATTATTGTAGTGAATTGATGGGCCTTATCGTGACGGAGCGATCCGTTCTAAATTCTCCCCACTTCTTACTTAATGACTATAACATTACCCCGTCTGTCTCTTTGTAGTTATCTGAAATTGTCTGTTTCCTTCAGGGTGCAGGAACTTAAGAAAATTACTTCAAGCCCGTGACATCCTGCTGTGCCACTGAATTCAAGTACCATAGTACACCGAATGTATAACTGTACGTTTCAGAAGACTTTAACTGCGGATTGGCGCAGAACAATTCGGTAAATAGGCGAATAAAAGCATTAAGCACGTAAAATATCATTGTTTGTACAAAGCAAATTGAATTCCTAATGTTAAAGGTACATTGTGAGATTGCGTAACAAACACAGCAAGAAAGCTAAGTGGATCAACTCCGTTACTCTGTTAAGTACCGTGTGTTTAATGTTTACATCACAATGTTTTCACCTATAACATCTAGGATTAGAGAGGAAGGTCCCAACGTTGGCATGTTTTGTTACATTACATTTTCTTCCCTGTATGAGATTAGATTCTTGGTTCCCATTCATGTGCTCTGCCGAAGCAGTGCGATTTTAATCCCGCTTGTGGCACTGGTTTGCTAGTGGGAGGGGAGACTCCTATTTCTCCTGTGCAAAGTAGGATTTAATTCGATATAATATGCAGTACATAAGGCTCTCCGGGATGGCTAGTATTTCACATTAATGAATTTTAGATGCTGTATCCATAAGCACACATCTGTGCTTCCGACAGCCTGGGACAGCTAAAGGCGTTTATGCGTCACTAGCATCATCATCTTATTTTTTTTTCTGAGACTTAGTGCTTGTTATTCATCTCAGGATGTGTAGTGTGCACTTTTAAGACTAATGCAAGACAAACTATGTGTTTACTTTCTCTGGTCTGTCTAGGTAAATGCCAGTGTAATGTCATAAAATATTTTGCACCCGCGTCCCCAAGCCCTTACCGGCTGTTACTTTATTCTTATCTCATTCTACACTCTATAATTTCCGAAACAGCGATTTGTAATTGACAAATCAAATTTAAGGTCTTCGCAGCGGGGAGAATTAACATTTTGGTCTTATGAAGTACTAAGCCCTTTATGTACTATACAACATGGCATTGCATCCTATAAGATCCCAATTTATACTTAAGAATGAATCTTATAGGTGTTACACAGGTCCGGTCTAGGTCGGTGAAGTGAAATGTGATTAACTAGCTTAGTGGAACAAAACACTTTTCGGTGTCTAACAAACACTCTAGTAGTCGAGAAATCCACTGTTTACATATTCAGGAAACAGAAAGTTTCCTTGCTTTTTAATCTCAAACTGTTTCAAGATACCACGTGTGCTTCTGTTTAAAGTATATAAGTGAAAGTATCCACAGGGGCCGAGGCAAACCGTCGTAGTAATTACAGGCGCTGCTATTAACCCTTTAAAGACGAAACGTATCTGTTTTATATAAGGACTCAGTGCGTACCGCGCTGTAAACACTCTCCACTTCGGTTATAAAAACCAGTCTCTTAATGTTTTATAAGGCAAAAGTTGCTGTTTGTTCTGAGATCCGTACAAAACACATAAACGCAATGTGGGCACCAGGTAGAATTTTTTAATGTTAAACCTGGTGGTATGTAAAGTTACCGGTAGGCTTTAAAAGGTTACACAGCACTAAATGTACTTGGACTTTATGATCCTTGAAGATGGGACCGATACGTTGTCCCGAAACGTCGGTACAGAACTACCACTCAACGCTGTGTAATATCCCAGAAGATCGCATATCTCATCTACATCGCGACGCAAGCCTGAAATCACACAAGGAGTTCCTAATTCTGAAAGTGAAAATATACTGAATTGTACACAAACGAACGATTCTATGCATTGTATGGAGCAAAGCACACGATGTAACAGCTTGACTGTGCGATACAGTCTCTCGTGAAATACCGCTGTGGCCTTGCGTCTGTGTATCATATAGAAACAAGGATGTTAAGTTCGCTTTCGAGAGATAAGGGGGCTGGAATCGAACCCAGGTCAAATGCATATTTTACCCCGAGTTATGTACAGTACAAGAGATGTATATAACGTTAATCTATTGTGGGATCATCATTTGTAACAGCGGACGGGGCAATTCTACCGGAGAGGGTTGTTGTAGGTGTACTGTCATATTTACGTGCCCTGCATGGGCGTCGTGTTATCATTGTGTTCCGGCATTGTAACACACAGCAAGAGCTGTAATATATTGCTGCTGGGACGCATGCGCGCTCTGAACCATTATCTGTAAGTCCATGTAAAACTTCATGCTCTTGTATCAATAGAAATCTGTATATTGATTATTACAGTGTGTGATTTTATCCCACACTGTGTAGTATTTTCTTTTGTATTAAAACAATGGTACTCGGGAATGATATTAGTGTAATGAGAATGAAAGTAATTTTTAGCAGAGAGAAATTTGATACTTGGTACCGTATCCATTTGTAGAGCTCCGGGCAATTTTATGGTACAATCATGCTTTTTTTTTTGTCTGCTAGTGTGTATTCATCGTGTGTGTGTGTGTGTGTGTGTGTGTGTGTGTGTGTGTGTGTGTGTGTGTGTGTGTGTGGAGTCAGGCACTGCTATCCGAATAGTAACTTTGAAATTTATTCTATGAAATTTGCTGTGAACGTCATAACATCCACATCTTCATTCTTTTATTTGCCATCAGAAAGCAAGCAACATCGCTGGCGACTTATTTTCGATAGGCTTCCCGCTTTCACAGAGGTTTTCCGTCATTTGTCTCAGTCCCTTTAAGCCAAGTGCTGGGATAATGCCCTAAATTAGGCCGCGACCTCTCCTTCCACATCCCTTCCAATTCATTATTCACTATCAACCAGTTAGTGAATGTTTTGTAGCTGAAATCACTGTCAGTATCATCTAATAAACTGTTGTTTAAAAACTACGAACATGTGGGCATTTTGAAGAAGATGAGTTTTGAAAAGGTATTTGTGCCTTGTGTATCACGGAAATTGTAGTGTGTTAGCGGTGGCGAGTTGTTCCTTGCCTTTACCTTGTTCAGTCAGATGACGATAGGAAGTACTGAAGGGAATACGCAGTGTTCATAAAATTAACTTCTAATCAGTGTTTCCACACTACAGTGATTTTTTTCGTGGTCCTTCCCTCTTCTACTTGCTTGATCAGAGTAGGTGTAGGGGGTTTTGATTTTTCACTTGATCACACTCGAGCACACGCCACATTTGGTAGGACTCCTCTGGACGAGGGATCGGCCCGTCGCAGAGACCTCTACCTGACAACACAAACACTGTACAAGAGACAAACATCCATGCCCCCGGTGGGATTCGAACCCACGATCCCAGCAAGTGCTCGACCGCAGACCTACGCCTTAGACCGCGCGGCCACTGGGATCGGCCAAACTACGGGAATGTGATATGAAAAAACGTATTCGTGATTCGTGACAACATTTTCATTTGATGGACTGTTAAAACAGTGGATAGCTGCTACTTTATATATGTCCATGCTAGTCACTACCGTATACTTACTGTACTGTGCTTCGAATAAGTTAAACAGCAGCTTCATAAGTAAACATGATATAGCACAAGTAATGAAATATAGTGTTTTGCCTTTATCTGAATCCCACAAATTGTGTAGACTTGATATCCTCTTCCATCCGCACTGATTCTGATACATGGCATGTTACATGCATTATATGTTTGGAGGGCTCTGATTTGCTAGAGGAAAACACAGAATTCAACGGGTTGTTTGTTCTGTTGTTAAATAAGTGCATTGTTTACTGTGACAACATCAGTAAGTAAATCTGTGTGTTTGATGAGTTCTGGCCAGACAGGATACTGACGTATAGACAGTGTCATCTATTACGGTCCGTTTGTAATGTGTGCTGTAATTGTGTGAGTAGACACGGATGACGCGTGCATGTGGGAGGGTTTTGTTTTTCCGTACAATTAGGTAAAAATCTAGAGTCGTAACGATATATTTGGATAAAAAGAAGGGTCAAAGTGACTCGTCTTGAGAGAGTAGCAGATTGAGTGGAAAAATGAAATGGAATTAAAATTTTGGACGCTGTTGTGTTGGGTCGCTCATTAATGTCCGCCAGGCAGTTGTTTTGTTGCTCTAAAAGGAAGGTTATTTGAAAAAATAGCTTGATTTGGATGAAACTTAGATGTTACGTTCAAGACTATGTAAATGTGAAGGTAAATGTCACCCCCGGTATACCAGTGCAGGCACAGAGGAAGTTCAACTTCGGCATTAGAAGGTGGTGTGTGTTAAACTCCACGCCACTGACGCTTTCCCCGGGGAAGGAGCAGCAGTGTCTCTTGTGCGGGAAGCTGGGTGGGACCCAGGGCCTTTACGGACGGGCATGAAGAATAGAAAGTCTCTTGCTGCTTCCACCAATTTTCGATCCCCGGACTGTCCAGTCCGTAGCAAGTCGCTGTACCGACTACGTAATCAGGGTCCCTTCAAGAAATTGTGGGTTTCCCCTAATTTTTACTTTCAGTAATTTTGCATTTTCAAAATGTAATTTTCGTGACGTATGCTGTGTATATTAGCAGTGCCTAACCTCGTACTCTGGCCACCTCATCTCTGTACATTTGCGCGCCCTTTGATAAAATACATAGGCCTGTACGCGGCCAAGATTCGTCGGTCGTGATGAACACGTACTTCCTCTGCCTTCCGATCTTAAGGGGTTCAAGTCTGAAGGCTTAACGAACAACTCTTTTCTTTTTTCTTCGAATTACGTCTTTAAATTTTTTCATTCCATTTGAACACCAATTTCCTCTTTGTGATTTTAATTATTTATTACATTTCTGATTTCCTACTCTCTTTCTCTTTTGAAATGTCAGAAGAGAAAGCTTTTACTGCATTAAACATTTTTTCTCTACAAGAACATTTTTAAATTGTCCTGCATTTATCAACTTCAGTGAATCTGTATTCCTCTTAATTACATATTAGAATAAGTTGAAGCTTCTACAAGAAAGGACAAAATTAATAATTCTAAGTAATATTAAAGCGCAGTTGATGATCGCTGTATGTAGGGCTTTAAACTTACAAGAAAAGGCATGCTAAAACAGTATATATCAGAAAGTAGGTCGGCGTCGTAATTAACGTATATATTTTCACTTGACCCAGATTTTTTGAACTAATTGCTCAAAGTTGGCAACGGAATTCCACAACATTTTTCAGCATCCGTAACTCTATTACTGTCTTCACAAGAGCCAGATTATAGACCTATTTGCAAACCAGATGTATCCAGCCCACAGCCTCTTATCCTGTTACTGTAAGATTCGTATTAATATTATCCTCCCTTCCGTGTGTAGTTTTACCCGGAGATGTACTCTTTTAAGGTGTCTAGGTTAAATTACACATACTTTTCTCATATGCTCCGCCCATCTCGTCGCCTTTCAATTTACAGGTTTAATGATCGTGTTTGTTTGATAGTACTAATTGTGGCCCTTACAAATTATGTAACCTTCCTTTGGGACACCCTTTCGTAACATCATTATACCATATTTACATATCGCATAACACGTGGTGGTCAAAATCAGCTTGACCAATAGAATGTACACATCGATCTCCATTTCTTGTTCCACGTGCGGATGGTTCATAGGCAAGGACATTTAACTCCTAGCCCATAAGCTCTGTAGATCGAACAGAAGTAATCAGCTCAGTATTGTATAGGTGTGTGCTGCATAAGGATGGCGTAGCTGGCTTGTAAATACAGCTTAGATCGTAGTGCAGGAATTCTTAGATGCCTGAAATATAACTCTTCCCTGAATTTAGTATGTAAATATTTCTTGTTCCTTTCTAAACCCCCTGTGTCATTGCTTACAGTTTGTTGGCTAGCTGTCTGCTTTCTTATTTACTTAATGATCGCAGTATAGGATACAAGTAGTTGTTAGAGTGCATCATGCCAGTTTTGACACGTCAGATGTCCACTACTGTTTTTGTTTTAACTAATTGTAATCATTTTATAATTATTCCATTATTGGGAACAGTATTTTATTAATGGGTGTTGTACACATTAGATATGAAGGAAAGGCCTCTACCTAACAGTTCCTTTTATGCAGTTTTAAATGAACCATCTGATGATGGCCAGAAAACAGGCCGAAACATGTCGCAATGAATGAAGTAGAATGAAAGCTATTTCTTGAAGTTGTCTTACGCAGAACACATGATTAGTCTGGTTTAATAGTCAGAAGTCACACTGTATATTACTGAAAACGTTTGACCGTCTGTTTATTTTAGTGTTCGTGATATGTAGACAAGTTCTGGTTAGTAGTTACAGATCTTGCTAAGGTTGTCTATTCTGGCACATCTTTCGTGCTATGGGTTGTATTTCAGAAAATAAATGCAATTAAATTTTTAGTTTAATGCATAATATGTTGTGTTTTATTAGTGGGAGTGGAAGTTAAATTCCCTGGCAATTAATTGAAGTCGGTCAGTTAGTTGAGAAGGGGAAACCTGCAGACTGTCGACAGGAAAGATGACGTGACATTTCTCTTGTTTATTCATTTTATGGTCTAAAAGTTAAAAAAAAATAAGTCCACAGAGATAATGCAGTCTGTTTGGTATAATGCCTCAGTCGAATTTAATCTCATCGCTCGTCGTATTTGCAAATGCTTAATTATCGTATTCTGTGAATTGCTAAACACGTGCTGTCAACGCGTTCGCCCAGTCTAACGCTCTGTATACACAGCACAAGTAGTCAAAAACAAATTTTCATATTTGTCAACGAAACTTTACGGATACGTACGTGTATCTAGCCGAACCTCGGTGCAATACAATTTCATATCTAGTATGCTTAAATGTTCAATTTCATGGAATAAACATTTGTTGTTAATGGATTTATGTGCGTGTATGCGATATAGTTCTCCCAACATGCTACTGCAAATTTAAAATCATCACCGTTACTTTATCCAAACAGAACTGAAAATGACCTGTCACTTTATATGGCTGTGTCCTCTTATGCAAACTCAGCTGTGATGTTTGCACTTCACAGTGAGTACATGGCATTCATACTGCTAAGCACTCTAAAGCAAACTGGCCATGAGCTTATGCTGAGTTCTAAGGTGTCTTCAAATTAAACAAAGAAAGTTACACGTAACTCTTCAGTGCACCCATCTAAGCACCTTGTTCAAGTGTCTCCAGGCCTAATTAATACAAAGTAAACCTTTGCTGAAGGAAAGGTGCCCCTAACCGGTCAATAACATTGTGCAAAATTAATTACTGCACAATGTTATTGGCTGTCCGGTCTTAATATTGAAACGTTGCGCAATATATTGCGTCAATCGAATGAAGCCTGTCTGTGATTTCAGACTTCCGCCGCGATGTTGATAAGGCTGTGCTCTTCTTGGATGTTACGCAGTATCGTGTGGTAATTGTTTACCAACGTTTTATTCTTGAACTTCTTGACCCTTGAAAATGGGACCAATACAGTGTCTCGAAACGTCGGTAAACAGGTACCACGCGACGCTGCGTAACATCCAAGAAGAGCGCAGATCTCAAATGACGTCTGACTTCTACTGTACGAACTCTAAAGCATTCAATTGCCTGTGGGTAGTATTGCTCAATACCCCATTCGGTGACGACCTCAGAAATCGTATTAATTTAATTTTTCTGCTAGCAGTGTTCGTCTTATGACAGCTAGCAGTAAGATGACGTTATCCTGATTGTCCAGACGCTGACGGCGAGAGCCTGTACATTTTGTGACTACTGTGACGTTAATTAAAATTAGCGTTTGCGTTATAACTAGCGGTTAGCAACTTTCAAGGGGAATTAGTTTGTTACACCAGTTATCACTGCGAATTCCGACTTATAATTTGACCACTTGAGTGTCAAGTGTTGTGTTTTGCGTGCAAGTTCTGTCCCATTACCAGGTTGTTCCTGGCTATACAAGAACACCGACCTTGAGAATAAAAGTGTCGTCACGTGATGCAAAGTAATGACTCGACGACAGCGCTATATTCTTCCGCTAACCCTGAGGTGAGGTCAGGGACAGTGAAGTCCCTGCATCAGGCAAGATGTAATACGTAACGAGAAATATGAGCCCCGGTACTGAAGCAGGGATGACAACAATGTCGCTGGCATGAATAGCTAAGCTATGGGCGGGCGGTACTACCCTGCCCGCAAGCTAGCTTTGCTGCTTTGACAGCTTCTGTCCGATTAGGTCATTTGAACAATACGAAACTTTTGTAGTTTTTATTACTTCAGAGACAAAGTAAAAAAGGTGAGAACAGTATGGGATAGAGTTCTGTAATTTCTAGCTTTTCAAACGTGTTAGTTTTAAGAGAAGGATTGTGTACTTACAGGCAGGTCCATTCCGAAAGGTCTGATTTTATCCGGAAATATTTTTTCTTTTTCTCAGTATGTAGTTTTTAAATTGCGGCTATCGAATATAAAATTCTGAAAATTTGAGCTGATGGTACATGATGGTTAAAAATTATTTACTAGAGTTCAGCATTCTTGTTTTGGGCAAAGGAGTCGATATGTGGGGAAAAACTTCTAACCCACAAGTTACGAAATTACACAAAAAGAAAGAAAGAAAGAAAGAAAGAAAGAAAGAAAGAAAGGAAGGAAGAAAGGAAGAAAGAAAGAAAGAAAGAAAGAAAGGAGGAAAGAAAGAAAGGAGGAAAGAAAGAAAGAAAGAAAGAAAGAAAGAAAGAAAGAAAGAAAGAAAGAAAGGTCACTAAAAGTTACAAGGGAAAGTTCAGCTGAGGTCATTTCACTGATGGTAAGTTAGCATCTGTCTGAACCACTCCACAAAGGAGCACGAAGCATGGCGTAGCGTTTATTGTTTTGCGAGGCCTTTATTTCGACGTTAGATTTTAAAGGCAAAAAGTTTTCCTGCACACTGTATCTTTATTGTAATTTTCCACAGTTATAGTTACAGCTGTTAAATAAGAAACCAAGTTCTGTGGCCATGCTCGTCTTAACAAAGATCCTACAAATTAATCAAATTCAACTACGTTGTTATCGTACATAAACTGTGCTTCCGGCAAGCTGTCCGTTTAGTGGCAGCTCATTGTTACAGTTCCGGAGTTGTGAGATCAGCGGACTGGACAGTGGCTTCATTTGCCACGCGGAACAAGTCTGTTGGAATTTATACGGGTAATCGTTCTTCGTCTGGGGACGTCCGGCTTCGTAATATTACCTTGGCCTATGAATATGCTCATAGAAAATCTAACACGTTTGAAAACATCATTTTAATGGATGAAATGTACAGGTGGCGAAGCCGGCGTTTCTTTAAGGTTAGAGCTTTTTATAGTTATGTATTGCTTTCTTGAGTATTTGACGCTTCTTTTGGGGGCCCTAGAAATTTAAACCTCAATTTAGAACTTAAGATGAGATGTCAGTTGTAATATGAACGCATACTGACTGTAAGTTGTGTGTGGAGTTTATTGACGGCATTCCGAGAGAATGGAAAGAAAATGTTAAGGTAAAATTTTGCCTTTGAATGAAATAGAATTGTTGTTTTGCCAACGGCCAGTATTTTAGGTAATACAAACAAACACCCTATAACAGTAATTTAATTGAATGAACAAACGAAAAATATAATTTTAATTTCTCCGTAAAAACAGGTCACATTTCATTAACAACTTTAGCCGCAGACTGTTATTGAAAGCCACACTTTTCAATTCTAGGAACTGAAATGACGTAATTACGTGTACTGGGTGTAGCTAAGGAGTAAGATACATAACATAGCTAACTGCGGGGAATAAATTTGAGGGGGAAAGTAACGAAAGAAACACCCAAGGAACTTCATGAAGTTGTAACGGTTTACAGCGCTCTTTATTTGGTCAATTAAGACAAAAGTTTTCAGCGTATTACAGCTTAGGAAGATGAACTTCTTTAGGGTCACAGACAGCTGCACCTAATTAGATCATATTGAAATGATGTCAGCCGCTGTCAGTTCAGTCGACTGATAATGTTAAAATTAAACAGACGGAGAAAATATGAATACAAAATATAGACAGAATGAGGGACAGAACTCTTCCGAAACCGTGTGTAAAATAATGACGGAAGGATGATACTGCGCTGTAAGAACCTGCAGATCTGCGCGATCCACGCTGTGGCTAATGTGGGTCGTCGTTCACTGAGCTTCCTGAGGTTATTGAATAAGAAGAAGAAGAAGAAGAAGAAGAAGAAGAAGAAGAAGAAGAAGAAGAAGAAGAAGAAGAAGAAGAAGAAGAGGAAGAAGAAGAAGAAGAGGAGAAGGAAGAAGAAGAGGAGGAGGAGGAGAAGGAAGAAGAAGAAGAAGAGGAAGAAGAAGAAGAAGAGGAGGAGGAAGAAGAAGAAGACGAAGAAGAGTAAGAGGAGGAGGAAGAAGAAGAAGAAGAGGAGGAGGAGGAGGAAGAAGAAGAAGAGGAAGAAGAAGATGAGGAAGAAGAAGACGAAGAAGAGGAAGAGGAGGAGGAGGAGGAAGAAGAAGAAGAAGAGGAGGAGGAAGAAGAAGAGGAAGAAGAAGATGAGGAAGAAGAAGAAGAAGAAGAGGAGGAAGAAGAAGAAGAAGAGGAAGAGGAAGAGGAGGAGGAGGACGAAGAAGAAGAAGAAGAAGAAGAAGAAGAAGAAGAAGACGGCCACAAGGGGTTGGCAGGAGTCAGTCTTGGTCTTTAGGCTGCATCGCACGGTTCAGGGATTCCACTTGAAAGACTGAGGAAAACCATGAGTATCCTATATGGGATTTAAAGCTGTACAGTGATGAAACTTTAGGCTGTGTTCTTCTGCCATGTGATATCGTGTAGTCTCGTAGGTGACTGCCACTGTTTCGGAGGACATAGTGCCTGCTGCTGAATATGCAGAAATAGCGGTATCTGTGACCGTGAACGTAACTCTGTTGTTCTTTGTGCTACACAATTCTGTGACAGGTTTTGATCTTTTGTTTTGGCTTTCTTCAGGCCATTCATATACAAGCAGCACGTACAATTTAATTTTAAAAGAATTAAGAAGGAAATGCATTTACAATATTTTCTGTTTTTAAGGATTTGAGATCTCATTCCCTTTCACATTCCATAGTTTATATATAGTTCTGGTGTTAAGGCAGACCAGCTAACACACGTACTTCTCTACAATTACATATTTGAATCAGTATTACCTCTACATGTTTCGGTGGTCAAGCCACCGTCATCAGGGGGCACCAAAGGTCACAGGCTGCGTTCTGCATCTAATGTTGAATGCAGAACCGAGCCTGTGACCCTTGGTGCCCCTGATGACGGTGGCTTGACCACCGAAACGTCTAGAAGTGATATTGATTCAAATTTGTAATTGTAAAAAAGTTGGTGTGTTAGTCGGTCTACCTTAACGGTGTAAAAATATACGCGGTGTACAACACATGAAGTTTGGTAGTTCTGGTGTTTTGTTAAGGTACTGTATTTCAAGAAGTATTGTTTCAGTACGCACAGTGAGCGTCAGTTTTGTTGAATGCAATGAATTGCAGCTTATTATCCAATTTTTGGAAAGTTAAAACTTGCTAAACCAGGGATGTTCTTTGGAAGACACTTCCTGTTTTTTAGCTAATCAACTGTTGGTTTGTTTGTTTTTTGTTTCTTTGTTTGTTTGTTGCTTTCCAGTTTCCACGCGTGTAATAATAACGACGAATAATTTACAAAAAATCTGAAATTAACTTATATGCATTATATGTCATCCCCTATGCTGTTAGTGCTGGAATTTTTATGTATCTTAAGCATAGGTTTTGTTGACGTACCTTGTATGTTTTTTGTGTTCGGTTGGGTAGTTTTTCTCGGCATGTATTGTGGCTCCATGAAATTAATATATTTATGTTTTAATACCATAGTTACTAATTTTTTACCTATTTTTTACAAAGGAAGAGGTTGTAGGGCCTAAACCTTTTACACGTTCGTGATTACGAAGGCGTGCTTTACTCTAGGTTTATGTAACTTACGTTAGGAAGCGGTTCTTCTGTGTGCACCTGCTGTCACAGCAGAATTCGGACTTGCCAAGTTGCAGTTAGCTGCCGCTATCATGTGAACTGCAGATTGTGATACACTAACAGAACAACATGAGTCGTGAATATAGTTGTGTGATTTCTTTTTTACAAACGTGGTAAAATGTTGTCTCCGCTTGTCTTAAAATATTTTACATCTAATAAAGCAGGTATTTAACAACCAGACACGCGGAAGTTAGTGCAGCAGCAACGCAGCACATTTATGTTCTGGAAGTTCCCGGTTTGGATCTCGGCATCGAAACTGCCTGTCCTGAATCAGATTGTCATGATTTTACCTACGTCCTCCCAACAAATGCTGGCGAGTGCCTCGGTTAAACCTCGACGACTTGCTTCCAACGCCTTTCAAATTCAACGCTCAGTGATCACTCCTTCATCAGCGTTATCCTAGTCATGGGGTAATGGCAGCGTCGTAAAACAAGCACAGCGAAAGACAAGAAGGCAGCGGAAGCGCTATGTTTGGCGCGAATGACCGTGTAGAGTCTGTCTGTAACAGTATCGGCCACCGATAAACATCTAAGTAATGTGTTGTCGTCGTATAATTGGGTCTACCCTGGTATTGCGCTCCATGGTCTTTCTATGGAATGGCTGGAGACAGTAATCAATTAATCAAATAGTTTCCCCAAGTACTAGACCACTCTCCTCATCCGAGGGCCTGACCGAACCCCTCCCGAACATTAATCAGCACCAGACAACACAGAATATCGGGCTACATTGAGTGCAGAACACTTGCAAACAGAAAAACTATGGTACACCAGCAACTGCCGTCAAGAGTTATTATACTGCGCGTAAATACACGATAATTGCTTTTATAATAGCATTGAGGAGCTATAATGTTTTGTAATTGTGTGCGGTACGTTAGTGCATTTTGAATTTTACGTTGTGGAAGTTAGTAGACGACTCAATGAGCACGCAATCAAAGGAAGTGCCTTTGTCGCGGTCTTAGTACGGAGGATTTGGGGAAGGTTTGGCAGGCTGAATTACCGGTAACTCACAAGTTTTTTTGTCCAGGAGGCACACGGTTTGACTCTCAGCAGGGCAACTGCTTACCCTAAGCTTTCTTAAGTCCCTGCAGTCGATTTCAGGGATGATTCACTTAACCTTTTAAAGTCTAGCGGTAATTTTACGTACCACCAGGTTGAACATTCAAAAATTCTGCGTGGTGCCCACATTGCGTTTATGTATTTTGTACGGATCTCAGAACAAACAGCAACTTTTGCCTTATAAAACATTAAGAGACTGGTTTTTATAACCGAAGTGGAGAGTGTTTACAGCGCGGTACGCACTGAGTCCTTATATAAAACAGATACGCTTCGTCTTTAAAGGGTTAAATATACCACGACGGCTTGCTGCCAGATCCTTACGTCTTCGCCATGCCTGTCCATCCTTCGCTTCACTGGTCATCATCATCGTCAACGTAATTTATTCGATCAACGCATCGCAAGTGCCCTGATCTGTGCTCTTCCCGTAGGATGAATGACCACTTTTCACACACTCTCTCTCTCTCTCACACGCACGCACGCACGCACGCACACACAGAAGAATAGGTAAAGTTGTAATTTTATAAATTGCAACTTTACGAATGTGGACAGGAGACTGGAATCCAAACGATCCTGAACTAGTTTATTCACATTCCGTTCCAGAAACAATTAAAAATCGTCAAGCCGTACATCGTTAGCTACAGTACTGAAACTAAGAAGGCTGACTCAAGCGCTTTGCCCTGCATTTAGCTGGTGCCCTCATTATGTCACGGGCAAGGTACAGAACACCCTGAATCATGCTTTTTGTAGGCTTCTTCCTCCGCATGCAACTGCCGGTACAGTATCTTATGTTAGGCCACGACCACCTCTTTCCTCATTCTTTCCAAATCATTTTTAGGCGCATTCGCAAAATTGCTTAAAACGGCTATTAGCTTCGTCATGCCTGCCTGCCTGCCTGCCTGTCTGTCTGCCTGCCTGCCTGTCTGTCTGACTGCCTGTCTGTCTGTCTGACTGCCTGTCTGTCCGTCTGACTGTCTGTCTGTTTGACTGCCTGTCTGTCTGCCTGTCTGACTGCCTGTCTGTCTGACTGTCTGTCTGTGTGACTGCCTGTCTGTCTCTCTGTCTCACTGCCTGCCTGCCTGCCTGCCTGCCTGCCTGCCTGTCTGTCTGACTGCCTGCCTGTCTGTCTGTCTGTCTGTCTGACTGCCTGCCTGTCTGTTTGTCTGTCTGACTGCCTGTCTGTCTGTCTGACTGTCTGTCTGTCTGCCTGCCTGTCTGTCTGCCTGACTGCCTGCCTGCCTGTCTGTCTGTCTGCCTGCCTGCCTGACTGCCTGTCTGTCTGTCTGCCTGACTGCCTGTCTGTCTGCTTGACTGCCTGCCTGTCTGTCTGTCTGTCTGCCTGACTGCCTGCCTGCCTGCCTGTCTGTCTGTCTGTCTGTCTGTCTGTCTGTCCGAATGGAACATGTTGGCTCCTGCTGAACCGGTTTTCGTAAAATTTGATATCTGATTATTTTTTAAAAATACGATTTTTTTTAATCTGACAAGAATAACGGGTACTTTACATGAAGACCTCTGTATATTTATGATAACATGTCGCTCAGTTCTTCTTATAATGAGAAATGTTTCAGACTAAGTTGCATAGAAGATCAAAACACGTATTTTATGTTCATAGCTTTTTTCCGAAAATCGTAACATTTATGAGATAATGTGGAAAAATATGGTAGATCCGGAGAGGCCACATTATGACAATATAATAAGGCGTATGCGCTTTGCATGCTGAATAACTAAGGCCGCAGACACACACTCAGAATGTGTAATATGTATTATTTTTCCACGGTAAGGGTTACGCGAACACACCCCTATTACGTCATGCGTACAGTGCCTCTCTTGTTCATTATCATCCTATCATTCGACGCAAGGCAGTTTGCATTACTTACGGTGTACTTAAATAAGGATAAATAGAAGTAGAGACCGGTTAATAAAAAGTTTCGTTTCGTAGTCCTTCCCTCTTCTACCTACTTGTTCACAACAGGTGTAGAGGGTGTTTATATTCGCTTGATGACACTCAAACACACACCACAGTCGGTCGGACTCCTCTGGACAAGGGATCGGCCCGTCGCAGAGACCTCTACCTGACAACAGAAGCACTGTACAGGAGACAAACGTCCATGCCCCCGGTGGGTTTCGAACCCATGATCCCAGCATGCGATCGGCCGCAGACCTGAGCGTTAGACCGCGCGGCCACTGGGATCGGCCTAGTAAAGAAGTGCAGAGTCAAAAAGCGTTTTTTAAATTAACTTTAAAAATCCAGGTGTAATGCATAAATTGTCGAATTCTTTTGATCTCTGCTAACGTTACAAATCGGTGTGTGCTGTGACTCGTAATTCATCTGTGTCATTACATAATTTTGGGATGAGGGAGAGATTGGAACTGGTAAGAGTACACGAAGGCAGTGACCCGGCAATTTCGATCAGAGCAGCAGGAATTCTATCTAGCTACAAAGCCATGCTGATAGATAAACTTGAGAATAGTTTTGTAATATTTGAATTGGAATACACAACGAACATTAATCTGGATTACGGAGTTTGGGAACAAACCGAACAATGCTGATGGTGTAATTAATTATACTGCGATAGCACCTAAACTAATGCAGGGTGTTGATGCCAGAAGTTGCTCGGCTTTCTGTCGAAATACCCCATTCACTGCTTGGTCACTTTTAGGCAGCGATGTATATGTGTATTCTCGAAGGGTTAACTACTCGAAATTAATACAAGAACTTTGTTTGACAGGCGTTGTCGGATCTCGGCGGTTCCGCACAGATTTCCTGCAGGATCTGCCAACACCCGGCACTGGTCCGCACTTCGACACTTCCGTACCCAACAATCTCACCGGGTTGGTTGGCAAGACGGCGTATCTCCACTGCCGCGTCAAGAATCTGGGCAACAGGACGGTGAGTTATCAGAACCAGCTTTCGTTTTCTTGTATGTGGGGAAGCTGATGACCTCTTTGTGTCCTGACATTACAGTTAGAAGGTACAGTTGGCTGTCTGTCGTGTATTATGATCAGAAGGGGCGGCTGAACTGTCACAGCTCGTTGTTTCTTACGTTGACTACAGAACTGTGGAATTCAGGCTGATGGTGGGACACACAGGCAAGGAAGCCATCTCACTTCTTGCAATATGTGCACCAGAAATGCCAACCTGGCAGATCTACCTTTCCACTAGATGCCGATAGCCGTCCTCATGGCCGTATGCTCACTTGCAATAGTAGTTTACGGAATTGTCGTCAGGTTTTTGGTGTTACATTCTTAAAAAGTGGCGGATCGTAGCTCAGAGTTAATACCGAATCTGTGATGCTAGAATCTCATATTCCATATAGCTTGTTATAAGTGTTTTACTTTGTGTGTAATGTACAAAGTTTCTGAGGAGCTTAAGCCGCGTGTGATAATTTAGTGGGGGGGGGGGGGGTGTTGACACCCCCCACTTCTCATAGCTCCGTCGCCAGCAGAATCTTTAACTACATGGTGCAAGTCTGCTACACGTATAACAGCAAATTTTAAGGCAATCCTGGAAGATGTTCTTGCTGTTAACATCTCAGCTTCATTTCTGTTTGCTCGGTTCTCATCATGTGTAATCCTGATATCGTTTAATCTATCGTAATAAGTATACAGCAGTTGTTAAGGGGCTGAGGCTGACGCCACTCTATCATCGTGTTTATTTGTAGCTTCCATGTTCTGTTACAATATTATTCCACTTGCAGATGTAAAATAGCGCAATCATGAAGTTCATTTTTGACAGTATCCGGTTAGGACGGTAAGTGCCATGTTTCATATTGAGTGCATGGCGAAAACGTGTTAGATTTATGACTTTCCTTCTTACGTGACCTCTCCCAGGAATAAATTTGATACGTAAATTGCGGTGCAGATCTGTGTAAATGTCCCGGGGAATTTGGTAATAAACAAAAATGGGAAGGAGAATTTGGATGTAACTTAACTACCACTTGCTTGAAGGGAACGACAGTGCTGTTCGCTTGTAAACTGTAAACAGAATGTGAGTAGATTACGAAAAGTAACGCAGGTAAACAACTGCATCTGAATGGTCTGCTTTTAGTAAAAAAGCTATAGACTTGTATTCGGTAGATGCCTGCTTCGATTACTGGTGGGATCATCGATTATACACACTCATGTTCTTCGTGGTTCTTCTCCGTTTCTCCAGGCACGTGACGGGCTAATATCTCGATTATGGTACATCTCGTTCCGTCAAAATCGTTTCCAAACCACCACTTACTACCCATCCTGCCTTCGACCTATGTGGTCTGAATAGTGGAAGCGTCGTCAGATGCCTCACCCAAGAAGTATGCATCCGATCCCGATTGCCGCGCCATCTAAGACTGAATGCGCCATCTGAATGCGCTTGATTGCTGCGATCGCGGGTTCGAATGCCGCTGAGGGCATGTCTGTTCGTCACTTGTGTTTGTTGCATAGGTAGCGGCATTTGTGTCGAGCTGATCACTCGTTTAGTGGCGTCCTACCGGGTGTTTCTGTATAATTGTATGTGATCTAGAAACCTCAACAATGAGGCGGCTGATGTTTCAGTTGGGCTGATGCGCCACAGGAGAAAAAGAACTATACAATTATGAATCCATGTTAAGTGGGTCCCTCTACCACGGCATGGCGCGTCCTCAGGTTGCGGTTGGAGGAACGGCCTCCAATTATGGAATACATTTAATAAGCAGTCGCGACAGCCGACAAGGGGTGGATCTTCCAGCTTGGGGTTTGGGCGAGGTGCTAACAACTCCTCACCGTAAAAAATTATGATGTTACGAAACATTACACAGTGCCTCGGACCTGGACCGATTCTTTGGTACGACCCCAGCTACGGAAAAGGGGACTGGATTGAGCTGGCTCAGGATAGGGACAGGTGGCGGGCTGTTGTGAATGCGGTAATGAACATACGGGTTCCATAAAATGTGGGGAATTTCTTGACTGGCTGAGAAATTGTTAGTTTCTCAACAAGGCCTCTGCTCCATGGAGTTAGTTAGTTAGTTAGTTAGTTAGTTAGTTAGTTAGTTAGTTACTTAGTTACTTAGTTAGTTACTTAGTTAGTTACTTAGTTAGTTAGTTAGTTACTTAGTTAGTTAGTTAGTTAGTTAGTTAGTTAGTTAGTTAGTTAGTTAGTTAGTTAGTTACAATTAAGAATAGACTGAACAAATAATGAGCCAGGGTAGCGCAGTCGGCATGGTGACTAGGGTACAAGTTAGGCAGTCCAAGTTTCGAATCCCGGTAGGGCAAGAGGTTTTTCCTCTTCTCCAGAACGTGCAGAGCGGCTCATGGTTCCGCCCAGCCTCCTCTGCAACAAGTACCTGGGTTCTTTCCCGGGGGTGAAGCGGCCGTGGCGTGTAGTTACCCACTCACCTCCGTCTGATGCCGAGGTTAATAACGAGTGTAGCTGTACCTCTGCGCCACATGTACGCATTTGTAGCACACACAAAGAAACTTCCCTTTCACACAGTACATATAATTAAATAGAATACCTTTATCACAAGCGCCAATGATGAGGGAGTGCAGTCTCTAGTGTCAATACGTACTCCTGTTAACTGATAAAGTGCGTGTTCTAGGCATCTCAACTGAACTTAGTAATTAGTGAACCACTCAACTAACTACCATGCTGTTAATGGAGATGGAAAATTATTATTTCTTCGTTCATTAGCTCTCTACTAGTTTGATGTGATAAAAACTGGAACACTCTACTCGAAATTGTTTTTCAGGAATTAGCTAGTGAGATGCAATTCACGGAAATTCTGTTTGTACGGCAAATTAACCCTTTAAAGACGAAGCCTATCTGTTTTATATAAGGACTTAGTGCGTACCGCGCTGTAAACACTCTCCACTTCGGTTATAAAAACCAGTCTCTTAATGTTTTATAAGGCAAAAGTTGCTGTTTGTTCTGAGATCCGTACAAAACACATAAATGCAATGTGGGCACCACGTAGAATTTTTTAATGTTAAACCTGGTGGTATATAAAGTTACCGCTAGGCTTTAAAATGTTAAAAAAGTGGGGACTCATCTTCTGGCGATGCAGGATCGTGAACTGTACCGGTTGGATGTTTTGGGCTGTAGGTCGACAGATTAATGACAACTGTCAGTAGTTCCACGACTGTACTGATATTGACAAGTCGGCACATGGGAGGCGGGATTAGGCCCCTGTGTAGCCTAATAGCGATGGGTATGAGTGTGGTAAAACTGTCATGACTTTCCGTTGTTTGAAGCTTATTGGTGAATGGGGTATTGATTTGCTGTGAAATGCAGTTCTATCAGTTTTTAACTCGCGAAAGGCGCCTATTGACTTCGTCGTTTCTGTCCGTTTGTCCGCCCATCTCTCCGCTTGTATCAAATTTGATATTGGGGACTTTTATGAAAATTCACAGAGATAATCCAAATTTATTTGAACTCTGCCAATAATGTCTAGCACTTTACGTGAAGAACATGACAACACTCAACACTTTTTGTTTGTTAATATGAGCGACATGGCTCAACAAGGCAAAGAGAAACTTCTGTGCGTTTCCATGGTAACATGGTTATGCGAACCCCCCAGAATGTTACGCTATCTTAGGAGTGCACAAGCTTTCCAAAAATCTAGGAGACATCTCAAAGTTAGGCGCCAGTAGAGTGACGTGAAGCAGGTTTCATCCTGATCACTAACAAATATTGGGCGTCACCATACAAAATTCAGTCATCCGCACGACCTGGCGCCCCGGAATTGTATTACCCTGCGTTTAAATATGTTGTCCATCTTGTTAAACTGATGCTCAAATCATCATCATCATCATCATCATCATCATCATCATCATCATCATCATCATCATGACCTTCATCCACATTCCTTACTTCACAGCAGTTCAGCTGTTGCTCGAGTCAGTACGGGTCTCACCGACCAATCACTTCTTATCCACCGTTCTGCCAAAAACTTTCTAAGTATGCGGCAGGCATTCAGTATTACTGCTTTCTGCATTAGAATATAGAGAGCAGGGCGGACATCACGCAGTTTCAAAATTTCGTTTAATTTGCTTGGAATAATACTCGTCGTGGATATTACTAGTGGTATATTATTATTATTATTATTATTATTATTACATTATCTCCTCTATGCAGGGTATTCATACTTACATACCTGAAAAAGGCCATGTCTGTAGGGTATATCATCATCATCATCATCATCATCATTTTATCATGTACCTACATATCATGAACGTAGATGTCTTCCATATTTAATGATAAACAAGACTATGACTGTGTGCTACAGAAAAATTTTTTCTAAGATTTCTTCGCTGAACGCCCTGTATACTAACTTTTCATCGGCCTCTGCCCTTATCCGGACTCCGGACTATAAGGCGATTTATTTTGACAGGTCTCCTGTCGACTTTTGGACTGAATATACCTGGCTCAGGGTAAGGACGATTGGCGGGCTGCTGTGAACACAACAGTGAAACTTTTGTTGCCGTAAAATGCGGAAAATTTCTTGACCGCCTGAAGATCTGTTAGCTTATCAAAAAAGATATTGATTCTTGAGATACGTAGATAGGAAATCTTGCGCGACATCCTTGGTAATGATCCGTGCTGCCTTTGAAGTATTCTTTCATTCTTAAAAAGTTGTATGGCTTTACATTTATCTAAACGACATAGGCCTATCTTCTAAATAGTTGGTGGTGACACTTGCTAATGGCTGTACTCGCATTGATGTTGGTGTCTTAAATTTTTAATTAAGGATTAAAATGTCATGCATTACAAATTCATTGCTTAATTTTAGTCACTGTTTGGAGCTAGAGGAATATACTTTTATAAGCAAAGGAAAATATATATGGCATTTGCCTCTTTGCTTTAAATATTTTTGAAATTTGTCAGTGCATATAATTATATTCGCTGTTACGTACAAGATTCTTAATTGTAATTTTGGGTGTGGCTGGCGTACTTCGATCGAGGTAATACACGTCGACAAACGCGTGGTGCCAAACTTTAGTTTGCGGGTGAATTCGTAGCAGGAGAATGAGCTACGTTTCCACTTTGATATTTTAAATAAAGTACTGACTGTTAAGACAATCTAAGCTAGAGAGGCCACAGGACAGGTTGTACTGCGTATCGCTGTAGAATCACGAGTCATATACACCATGTCTGTTTCACAACATTGATATAACCCGATTACCGCCACGTAGATTAGGTCAAACTCTCCATTATGCTCTTCGCCTCATTGTCATGTTGTCGGTTGCACATTGCAGTTTGTATTCATTCTGAAATATACGTTCCATAATGGACACCGCTTACCCCCAAGAGTCCTAGCTTGTTCACATAATTTTTTTACTAATTAACAGATCGTTTTAACTTAATAATTAATACAGCGTCACTAGTTTCTATGTACATTAATGCTCATAAATTTTCAAGACAGGTGCATTCCGTTTTCTTTCGTGTGGACATAAAAGTTTGACCTCGAGGTCGACCACCAGACCATGAGAATCGTAGGTTAACAAGCTGACAGTGTAGAGCCGACTTTTATGGCTAGCCATAAAATTCTGCTGGCAGTGTTAGCAAACGTTATCTGTTTTCGCCTGTTCCACGGTGATAAAACTGCAGTATAAATTTGAATCATATAAGAAATTATAGGCATATTCTCTTCTTTTCCGCGCACAAACTCTTCCATTCTTAACAATGTTGTTATCTCCTCTCTCCTCTTCCGGCCGGATGCTGCTAGCTGGAAGTTGTCCAAAATTTTACAACCAAAAGCAACCCCTTCCTTATCTTCGTCATCGCTTTTGCATTTTTTCTTCTATTTAGCCCATGAATCTGCCCCCTACCGCCCTTTCTTGGCGTCATTGAGGGGGAATGTCTAATGCTAGAAAAAAAAAACTGTGTAATTGCATTTTCAAAAAAAAAAAATTTTCCTTAGATTCAGAGGTATAAGACCCAGTTCCACAACAGTGATTATAAGTACCAACTGTTGAAATATTAAACTTCTACCTTTTGCCCACAGAGTGTATACATGTTTTGTATTGTTCTTACGTTGAACAGCGATAATTTACCTGTAGGCACAGTATAAACGAGCTGGCCCTTTTAGTGAAGGATTTGATGCGGGATTCACAGTGTTTTCCAAATATTTAGGAGCAATCTCCAAATTCGAGGTGCCGGAAGGGTGACATGAAGCAGTTTCCATGCTGAGGACCTAAAATTCTGAAGCTGTGTGTGAACCTTCCTGTTAACTGGAGTTTCTGCGCAGCGCGTGGAAACTAATACACATTTCTTATTTATTGTTCTTTAACATTATTTTCTGTCTGCATGTAACATGTCTTTAGTGTGAATAATTCTGTAACTATGAATTCACCGTAATATATGCAGTGTCAGTGACGTGCAAAAACAGCAGAAATTTTATTTGTAAAATATATGTACTCCAATATGGACTCACGTCGGGCTCATTCTTAATATTGTTTGCTTTTTAATTACGAAAATTTACGCTATATGTTTTAGACCCACAGTTTGTTGCAGATTTCAGATTTATGTAGTTCTGTAGGGTGCAATGGAATGGAGTTACAAAGAGAGACACGTAAGCGCCTGGTGAGAATTTGTTAACTAGAACCTGCATGCTTTGTCGCAGATATGGCTATTTGTTCGGAGGTGTACGCCCTCAGTGCTTGAGACTACTGATCAGGCACTGCAAAACGTAGCCTACTATAGGCCACAGCTAACTTTGATCTTTATACGTAGGCCTGTCTGCGAAATTTTCGCCTCTCCGTCGCGCTGTCCGTGTGACCACTGGTCACGTACCCTGCACCAAAACTCCGTACAGTCTCTTGCAACTACAGAAAAATCTTCGAAATAACACCGGTCGTGTAAATGTCAGAAACGGTATTTTTCCTACTGTTGCTTAATTTTATGTCGTCTTTACTGGTTACAGACAGGCCTAATCGCTGCCCGTTCATAATCACAACGCACTTATACGTTCATGCTTTTTTTCTTAAAATATTTTCTTAACTGAAAAAAAAAGCTGTAAATCTCAACTATACTGTTGTAACAGACTATACAAGTAACTTTTTTTTAAAGAAATTTCGGACAGTGAAACTGACTTCATTTACTCTCTAAACGTTTACGGCTTACGCCTTGTGCATCATAATGACACACCGACACCTGGAGACTTAACAGAATAAGTTCCTGAAAAGTCGTGTGGAACTGTGTCTGTCGTTGGTCAGACCCTGAACAATGTACAACCGTCACAGTGATATATATGTACCCTACACGTAGTTCTTTTTATTTTTTCATTGGTATTTATAGAAAAAAAAAGTCATTTCATTTTTACTAAGAATAAATGTTTGTGGGAGGGAAGAACACCATTTGGTATACCCAGGCGTAGAAGGCAGGATAATATTAAAGTGGATATTAAAGAAGTGGGATTGGGAGGCATGGACTTGATTGATCGGGGTCAGGATAGGGACAGGTGGCGGCCGTTGTGAATGCGGTAATGAACCTTCGGGTTTCATAAAACTCAGGGAATTTCCTGAATAGCTGAAGACCCGCTAGCTTCTCAAGAATAACTCTGCTCCATGGAGTTAAAAGCGTTAGAGTGACCGACCATCGAAATGGCAACCTGCAGTGTGGGAACCACCGGCCTCATGCTGTTGATCCTACTGTAGCAGTGCTGTGTCAGGTTGTGACTGCCCATATAGCGTCGAACAAAATTGACGTTAATGGATGTTAACCACGTAAGGTTATAAGGAATTGGTCGCAGCCTATTTCAATGTAACTTCTCGTTATCTAACCTCTTATGAAGCTCTTATAAACCCTCAAGCTGTGGTCACGACATTCCAGACTCTCTTAAAGGTTACCAATCGGATGGGCCGTGAGCAAATTGGCACTTGGGAATGAAAAGTCTACAGAGCGTTATTGAAATATCCTGTAGAGACAATTCGGATAGTCTTCAAGGGAGGTAGGAAGGTAAAGGTAAAGGTAAAATTAAACCTAGAACAGGCCATGCAGGCCCAGACGAAAAGAAAGAGCTCCAGTTCTACCCTCTCTTTAATCTCGGCGCTAGATCGGAGTGGGTGTTCAGCGCTACTCTCCGACCGCTTTATCACAGGGAAAGAGCAGCGGTGCCTCTTTTACAGGAGGCTGGGTTGGCGCGTAATATCTTACCCCAACCGGGGTTCGATCCGCGAACCGTCAAACATGCAGCGAGTCGCTATACCGACTACGCTGTCTTGCCCACAAGGGACGTAGGAGGCCTGTGAATGTATGTGGATGTAGTGAGCACTTTGTCTCAGTCGGTTATGCATCTGACTGTGTGATTGACACAAGTCTTTCCATTCTGTGTAGTGACATCGACAGTCATAACATAGGTTCTTTGGTCCCATAGTCAGCCCTTCCAGGCACATAGTGAGATAATACCGGAGATTGATAAACGGCCGCTCCCTTCCTCAGCTTCGTTTCATTTCTCACTAATAGCCTTACCCCTGGAATCATTTAATTCTTCGATTTTTTTCCTCGTTCCTTGTTGAAAATAACAATACTGTCTTTATGGAACGATATCAGACCCGTCTCTCAGATTAGAACTGAAACCAGAACCCACTTTTTGGCTGCCGACAGGTGAAGATACTTTCAGCCTCTGGGCACAGAGCTTGGCAGAAACTTGACAACAACATGGCGGGAGGCATTGAATTAAGTTGTGTGGGAGTTGTGTGGTGTAGATGGTTACGTAAGGAGAGTTCATTTTTGGAATAATTCTAGTGTTACGCTTGCTTTTAATTAAATCATTCTAAAAAAAAGTGCACCATCGTCAAAATGTTACAGAACTGCACTAATCCCACTTTTTGACGACTACAATATGATCTATTGGTACCGTTGTTAAATAAACCACAAACCAATTTACAATCATTGCACCTCCCTGCGTCATATCGTGTTATATGCAATGCTGCATTATCGTTACGTTGCGCGAGTGCATGCAGTCACATTACAAATTTATAGTCATTCACGTTACGCATTTCGTCATCATTATGTCTTCATCGGGTTGAAGCGTGTTTCCTGTAATTTCATTACGGTGTAAATATTCTGTGTACTAGGAGACACGCATCAACCTGGTGGTGATGTAACAACGTCGTAACGCATTGCGTGGATGACAATAAAGGTATGATGTGACTATACACAGTTGTGCTGACACAATGAAAAGTAGGCATATACAGTACTGCAAAGTTTGTATGTAGTGAGTACGAATATACAAGCATACAGTTGACATTTATGCAGGGCGATATGACGATCAGAGAACTACGCGTGCGACCAAGCATCCACATCTCGCCGACTGTAATTGTGAGCTGCAGAAATCACCCTGTACTTGTGTGAGTCTGTTTATGCGTGGCAACATGTGTGACTGGTGGAAATGGGTTGTTTTGTTCCTAAGGCACTGCGGCATTACACCTTCCCACGCAGAGCTGTAACCCATGTATCATGCAGTGTACCTTGTATTGGTGTACATTTATACATACATATTGCATAGTTTTTGTGGTCCATTTCACGACATTCCGTGTTCTCAGTAGTTCAGACACTGCCATAGTCTCGGTAGTTGGACAAATGGCTTTTCATGAATTGGAAAGTAAAGGTAATAAAGCCAAGGCCTAATCAAAGTAAAGGTACAGTTCGGCCTGAAACAGACCAGGAAGGCCCAGTGTTATAGTAGAGGTATTGCTCTACTCTTTCTTTAACCTTGGTCGTAGATGAGGTTGGGTGGTCAACCCCAGACCCCCGCTGCTTTAGCCGGGGAAAGATACCCTGCACTCATTATACAGGGTGCTGGCTTGGTCCAATGGCCCCTCTTGACGGATGCGGAAAACCTCACCCCCGCCGAAATTCGATCCCCGGACCGTCCAGCCCGTAGCGAGTCGCTATACCGACTGCGCTATCCCGGTCCACCCTACTCAATGTACTGCCTTGTAATTTGCCTGGAGTGATTGAATAAACATGCTAAAATACACATTCAGTGTAACTAGAGCCCCGACCGCATTTCGGAGAGGTCAGCTTCCGCATGAAAGTCTAGAACAGTACAACCACAGCGTTCTCGATTATACTGTGTATTGCAATAGTGTATGGGATGTATGAATTGTTACATTGATGTAATGTAGCGAAATATGTTAAGTTCAAAAGATTACATTGGGCTGGTCATATAGTCCGAATGGATGATCCTGGAATACCAAAAAATGTACTGAATGGAAAATTTCATGGAAGAAAATGTCTGGGAAGACCACAGCTAAGATGGAAAGCCAACATCAGGAGGGATTCTTCATTGCTGCTAAATACACATATAAGAGGACGGAGGGGAGTAGTAGGGGAGAGATACCGGGAGGCGAACTTTTGCAGAGGCCACGGCCCGATGCTGGCCGTCGCGCCGCTGATGAATGGGGAGGTGGAGGACGAGGTTAGAATAGTGCAAGACGTGTCTTCTTCTAAAAGTTAAATAGAAAAACGTTTAAAATCAAAGTTCAAATTTCTGAGCAATATTTAGCACAATAACACTTCTGTCAACTCCGCTTGCCTCACTGCCGTAAATTCAACCACAGAGCACTACTCTTTACCGTTATAAATAATATGTGTAATGTCTAAACATTCCATGCAAGTATATATACATACGTTATGTCCACACCCGTCAGTGCTGAGTTGCAAGAACAGCTGCTTAAAACAAATTACGTCTCTTACTGGAGAAGATAAAATTAAGTTCCTGCATTTTTGATGCCGGGGTTAAGCAGGTCTGGTTGACAAATAAAAGCCTGCAAAAGAAGATAAGATTAAAAATTTGTCTGTCCGTCTACTGCCGGCAGGATTCAGGGTGTGTTACTGCATTAGCAGATAGTGCGTTATACAGGCGGAGTGAATGGAATTACCTGCCGCTTTGCCGTACATTTTGATGGCAACGCAAAGTGCTTGAGCAGGCTTTCACGTAATCTTTTAATTTCTTTCTCTATCCGTCCTCCTAAGAATTTGCTGATCCATAAACCGGATGGTAGTGAATCGATAAACCTCACCCTCTAGACGCAGTTTCAAGCAATCAGAATGATTGCAACTGATGTTCCATTTCCCTAACGTTAAGACATTTTATAAATAAACAGCAGAAAACTTCTGTCCGTGAAAGGTACTTTTAGTACGAGGACTTCGCGTTCTACTTTATAGTAAAAAAATATAATTTGGGAGGGGGGCTGCTGGTATTAAGTTTGTACCCCTGTACCGAATGGGCAAGGTGATAGGAAATACTCCAGACTTGTAAAATGTAACCACACTGCAATGACGTGACGGTTATTAGCTAATAATAATAATAATAATAATAATAATAATAATAATAATTGTTATTTCAAATTAATTAATTAAGTAATTAAATTCAGTTAAGTAGGCATGTATTAAGGTACAGGCTTAACAGCGCAAGTGTGAATCATAAAACCAGCACAGTAGTCATAGTACAGAAAAGAAGACAGACAGACAGACAGACAATTATAATAGCAGCAGCCACAGTATCAAAAGCATTTTGTTCGTATAAATCCCCAAGCACTTGTCCCATCGCTTTGGTTCATGAAGTCTGGTGCCAAAGAGACGAATTATGCCAGTGAGCACTACCAGCGCTGCCGTACATTTGCGCTCGTAGGAAGAGACAGACCGGGGCGGTGAATTTTACCGTATTATTGGCAGATTCACAGAAAAACTACCATGTTACACAGCAGTGCTCCAGGCTGCGAGTGTTCGAAAACAAAACTCATATTGCTCGTGCTACAGTCTTTTTTGAATCTCTGTCTTGTTTTTCACTACACATGTCCGTTCTCTCGGCTCCTGTTGACTCATCTTCTCTTTCACTTTAGTCAACAACTCTGTATTATAGTTCTAATGCAAAGAGTCTGATGTTTTCAAATATTTTGTATTTCTGTCTGAAATCATTATCTTTTGTTGACCAGCTCTACGTGAATATGAATTCCATATTCTGCATAGTAATGGGATTTTAGAAGTCAGAATTGTTTATGCGTCGCATATAGACATTTAAAGCCGTATTCTATTTTCCTTTAATATTAGCAGTGCCTGTTTTATGGACCTTTGATGTTCAAGCTACGAGAAACCTAATACGAAACGGCGGTATTGATATGGCCTAGCGGGGGGGGGGGGGGGTTCTGTGTGTGTGTGTGGGGCTTTCTGCTCATCCGTTTTCAGACTGGTACGAATTGATACAGAATTTTAAAACGGGCCGTGAAATCTCGCACATTTCGCTAGTTGTTATATAAAAGGACTTTTTTTTTGCCTAGCGGAATGAAAATTTGCCGTTCCTGTTGGCTTGGCTCTGTTCCTCTGGAATAGCCTGCTGGTCTAACAAAGTGCTTCTCAGAACCCAATCAGCTTACACTGAGGGTGGACTGTAAGTGTAATATTATAATGCAAAAGTCGCAGATGTATTTCCTTTTGCATACAGTCCTACCATACATAGCGCATGTCACAGACCTCCTGCGTTCTGTAATATTAACCCTTTAAAGACGAAGCTTATCTGTTTTATATAAGGACTCAGTGCGTACCGCGCTGTAAACACTCTCCACTTCGGTTATAAAAACCAGTCTCTTAATGTTTTATAAGGCAAAGGTTGCTGTTTGTTCTGAGATCCGTACAAAACACATAAACGCAATGTGGGCACCACGTAGAATTTTTTAATGTTAAACCTGGTGGTATGTAAAGTTACCGTTAGGCTTTAAAAGGTTAAGTGTGCGTGGGAGGAGTGTGGTCAATGTGGAATGTGTTGGACAGCACTTTACGTTATTAACGCTCTAAAGATGAATATTGCCCTGAGTTGTATTTAAACGTACAGTTCATACCGAGCAGTAAACACTCTATCTCAGTTATAATCTGTTAATTCTGTGTAGAGATAGAGTCGATGTTTGTTCTGAGATCCATACAAAACACATAATTTCACTCATGTGGGCAGAATGTAGAATTTCTGATATTACACGTGGTAGTGCATGAAGTAACCACAGGGCCTTAATGTGCTGGTGATATGAACGGAACATCTGGTCTCAATCAGTAGGGACATTCTGTAACGGCAAAGGTAAAGCCCTGAGGGTTCCAGGAGGTTGAAGCTCCCAGATTTCAAGACAATCGGCATATGAAGGTGGTAAGGTTGTCAGCACCAGGCACCGACCACTTTAACAGCCCCCCCCCCCCCCCCACCTAAGGAGATACTCCTGGTACTCATTTCTGTTAGAGGCTGAGTCAACCTGAGGACCATAGTGCAGCCGGAAGGATTATGTCAATGCAAAATTGCAATAAAACTTTAGGAAATCGAACCCGCGACCTTCCGGCTTGTAGCGCAGTGCCTCAACCAATTGCGCCACCGCGAGGGACATTCTGTACTGCTTTTAACTGCATTCATGAGCGTGATTCAAGTTGGGCTCGGACATCAGAGAAAGTGCTGAGCTATGGACGCTCATGCTGTTTACATACACAGCGACGAGGTACGAAGAAGTGGATGCGTGTCGTGTAGAAGGCTACTGTCGCAAACGCCTGCTAATGCACAGTGTCATTCTGTACCCTTCAGCCAGTATAATGTAAATAATGTGCATCATATTGATAACGCCGTGGTTACTGGGTGTGAGTAATCGATACCGTGTAACATGCAACACTAACCTAACTCCACAGAGCAGAGTCCTTGCTGAGACGCCAACAGGTCCTCAGCTAGTCAAGAAATTCTACGCATTTTGTGGAACCCGAAGGTTCGTTACCGCATGCACAAGCGCCCGCCACCTGTTCCTGGCCTCAGCCTGAGCAATTCAGTCCATGGCTCCGCATTCAATTTCTTGAAGATCAATTGCAATAGTTTCCTATTACCATCTATGCCTAGGTATTCCAAATGGTCTCTTTCCATCAGGTCTTCCCACCAAAACCCTGCATGCACCTTTCCAGCCCCTCGTACGTGCAACATGCCCCGCCAGTTTCCTTCTTGATTTTATTAGCCGAATAATATTTGGTGAGGAGTATAGATCATAAAGCTCGTTATGTAGTGCAACACGCATTTTAAAATCTAATATTTTAAATTCTGGGTTTGGCAAGTAATTAGCTTTCAGTATTGCCGTTATATAAAAACGACTCTCCGAAATAACAGTATCATTTTTCATTGTTTTTACGGGCTTTATAGTGAATAGATGTGGCTCGTCTGTTTTATTTTTGTGATTGCATATAATTTTCGAAAGCATACATTCCTTACCAAATGATTAATAAAACTCGCAAGCGTTTTTCAGATACCTGCCACATTAATCAGAAACCAGCTGGTCCGTCTTAGTGACACTACCAGTGTAACAGTAATCCAAAGATTTAGTCCCCCAACGTTTGTGTAACCTTGTCCAGACATGACCCTCTGTATTTGTTACGTGTGTGTGTACGTTATTCACTGAGGGAGAACGTATTTATTTTCAAGTGTATGACGTGACGGCGATCGTCAGACGTCCTCGATATAACGCTTACGTTCGTCTTCAAAAGACTTCCCATTGTATTTTAAAGACGGGCTAAAATGTACGCATAATCTTATTCCACTAGTTGACGTCACCCTTTCCGTAATATTGCATTACTCATTTAATGTGTTCCATGTCCGTGCACTATACTATACAAAAAACTTTGAACACCAACAAATGCACAAAGAGTTTTTTTCTCGTCAATTATAACACACTCCTACATGTTTCGACCCTGCTGGGTCATCTTCAGGGAGAAACCTTCCGTTGTCGTTACACTATGTTGCACTATATAGTGCACCATATATGGTGCACCGAGGACGGAAGGTTTCTCCCTGAAGATGACCCAGCAGGGTCGAAACACGTAGGAGTGTGTTATAATTGACGAGAAAAAGAAACTCTTTGTGAATTTGTTCGTGTTTAAAGTTTATTGCACTACTCTTTTAGGTGAGCCCGAAAGTCGTGTTTTTAAATTGATCGCCACCTTTCCTTGTGCAGGCTGCTGACAGAAATGCAGACATGAATAGATACACGCATACGTATATATGTGTGTGTGTGTGTGTGTGTGTGTGTGTGTGTGTGTGTGTGTGTGGGTGGGTGGGTGGGTGGGTGTGTGTGTGGGTGTGTGTACACCCACACACCCACATTCGCGCGTGCGCACGCACACACACCCACGCTCGTGCGCGCGCACGCACACACACACCCACGCGCGCACGCGCGCACACACCCACGCGCGCGCGCGCACACACACACACACACTGAGTAGGAGCCAAAATATTCAGCGATATTCAGCGTATTTTTTATAGGAGTGGCAGTAGTTGAGTGTATGTGTCAGTTCATTCGCTTTTATCATTTGAAGCCTTTACGCATGTAATATTGCTTTCTGTAAACTTTTCAGTATGTGAATATTACCGGCGTGAGGCTCGCTTTGCATTGAAACAAGACTTGACAAGACTGAATTTTTTGTAGAATATCACACTGTCGAAACACACGTTTATGTTGGTGGTGATATTAAAACAATCCGTTGCAATTTTACACCATAAGACGCCACTTTACCAAGGTTGTTAACCGTTTGAAGTTCAAACACTACCAGATGTTATTTGCGAGTTAAATTCCTGTCAGACAGACTGCATGTTACGTCTCCAAACACCAACTGATTATTTTTTAATGATTTATATAGCGACGCTTCCAATTACTCTTAGATTATAGGCCATGTATGTTGGATATTACATGAATGAATACGAGTATCGTGAATGGGGGAATGGTATTGACAGGGCAAACCAAAGCACCCGGAGATACGGTAGATCTGACCTGTTCCCATGATGGGCTGTATGGACGCGTAATAACTGTGTATTCAGATAACCGTATGTAGGCACATTGCAGCATTTATTAGTGTTAAACTAGGTGACGGAGTAACCACTGTGGTTTAAAGTCTTAAAATATCATAATCGTCACCATCAGCAGCAACACTGCATGATCCATCCTAGGCATGTCCCGTCTTCATGCGTGTTGGTCTGTCCACCTTGTACTTGTTCGACCTACGTTTCTTATGCCGCTCGGAATGTATACTTGCACTAAATTATTAATGGCTTTATACTCGATTCTGATGAAGTGTTGTGTCCGCTTGCTTTTTTAATCCACAACAGTTTTATTTAATTTTAATACAAGACATCCCCATCGGTACTTAAATCGTGTTTAGTAGTTCTTCCCTTATTTTTTTACTTATTTTGTTGTCATATAATTTATACCCTACAACTGACCTGAAAACTTTCATCTCCAATGTCTCATTTCTTTTCCATACTGTTTCACTGGAGTCACAGTACCTTCAGCAGTGTCAGTAACATTTTGTTTTGCTTGTTTTAAATGTGTGTCAGATTAAATTATGTTTAACATAATTAATACACAGGTGTTACACCGTGTTGAATAATACGCATTTGTTACACCGTGTTGGATAATACACAATTGTTACACCATGTTGAATAATACAGTTGTTACACCGTGTTAGATAATACACAGTTGTACACCGTGTTGGGTAATACACAGTTGTTACACCTTGTTGAATAATACAGTTGTTACACCGTGTTAGATAATACACAATTGTTACACCATGTTGAATAATACAGTTGTACACCGTGTTGGATAATACACAGTTGTTACACCGTGTTGGATAATACAGTTGTTACACCGTGTTGGGTAATACACAATTGTTACACCGTGTTGGATAATACACAATTGTTACACCATGTTGAATAATACAGTTGTTACACCGTGTTAGATAATACACAGTTGTTACACCGTGTTGAATAATACAGTTGTCACACCGTGTTAGATAATACACAGTTGTTACACCGTGTTGGATAATACAGTTGTTACACCGTGTTGGATAATACACAATTGTTACACCGTGTTGGATAATACACAATTGTTACACCATGTTGAATAATACAGTTGTTACACCGTGTTAGATAATACACAGTTGTTACACCGTGTTGGATAATACAGTTATTACACCGTGTTAGATAATACACAGTTGTTACACCGTGTTGGATAATACACAATTGTTACACCATGTTGAATAATACAGTTGTACACCGTGTTGGATAATACACAGTTGTTACACCGTGTTAGATAATACACAGTTGTTACGCCGTGTTGGATAATACACAGTTGTTACACCGTGTGGAATAATACACAGTTGTAACGCCGTGTTGGATAATACACAGTTGTTACGCCGTGTTGGATAATACACAGTTGTTACGCCGTGTTGGATAATACACAGTTGTTACGCCGTGTTGGATAATACAGAGTTGTTACGCCGTGTTGGATAATACACAGTTGTTACGCCGTGTTGGATAATACAGAGTTGTTACGCCGTGTTGGATAATACACAGTTGTTACACCGTGCTGGATAAGAAGTGTGTTACCAAGTTTCCAAGGAACATTCTACCGTCCTTTTCAGGTTGACTGATTAGGTTTTGGCAAATACTGAAGTGATTAGAGGAGGACTCCGATGATTTTATATGGCAAAGTTGCCAATTTTATGGCATTGTGTAAGGTCTGTTTCGTCATTTCTGTCAGTAGCTCTGATCTGTCACAAGCCTTGCATCCTCACATGTAATAAACACTTTCCCGCTCTTAACCGCTTCAGACACCATCTGAAACCAATTCCATCAACCTGAAGTTAGAGGCAGAAAGTTATGCCGGTGAGTCGAACTCACTTACTACGCTACACTGTACAATAAACCAGAAGTTTATCATTTGAACAACGCTACCCTGAGAAATTAAACACAATTCCTCACGTTTGCTGGAACCCGAAGCTTCAGTCCCATATTCACAAACAGCCGCCAAAGCCGCCTGGCGTTCCCTTCGGACAGAAGAATTTAACCTTTTAAAGCCTAGCGGTAACTTTACATAACACCAGGTTTAACATTAAAAAGTTCTACATGGTGCCCACATTGCGTTTATGTGTTTTGTACGGATCTCAGAACAAACAGCAACTTTTGCCTTATAACACATTAACAGACTGATTTTTATAACCGAAGTGGAGAGTGTTTACAGCGCGGTACGCACTGAGTCCTTATATAAAACAGATACGCTTCGTCTTTAAAGGGTTAACCTTTTAAAGCCTAGCGGTAACTTTACATACCACCAGGTTTAACATTAAAAAATTCTACATGGTGCCCACATTGCGTTTGTGTGTTTTGTACGGATCTCAGAACAAACAGCAACTTTTGCCTTATAAAACAGTAAGAGATTGGTTTTTATAACCGAAGTGGACAGTGTTTACAGCGCGGTACGCACTGAGTCCGTATATAAAACATATACGCTTCGTCTTTAAAGGGTTAAACTTTGGTCTACACGCCCACATACCCCATTTCTTTGAAGTTTCTTTGTTTTACCTTCGCATCTGTGACTGTGCCTTCCATGTAAACTTTTAGACTGAAAACTTTAACACATCCTCCAAGCGTGCTATATTATCTGCTAGTTCCTTCCTCCTCAGTTTAGTTGCCATAGCAAGATGTTTACGAATTCGGCACAGAATGCTGACCGGATATGAAGTCGTCACCGAGCGAGTCGCTCGCCGATAAGTCAGTCTGTATGTTCTATAGAGAGTGTAAGATACCAATTTCCTGACACAGCTGCCTGGTGGCTTGTCTCAGACACGAATGCACTTCATATTCGAGAGATGAACCTGTTCCAATAAATGCCGAATATCCTAATACAATTCTGAAAGCTCTTAGACGTTTTGAAAATTAACAATTTATGCCATTTATCTAGTAACAAACCACATACAGTTCAGTACAATTACTGATTTGCCTCAAAACTCCATCCGCACATCTTCCTTGCGTGTAATATTTTTCACGTAATAAATACTGAGCATAATTCATGAAATAATACTGTCCTATTTGTAAACAAGCCTCCATATTATGGCATTTGATAGACAGAATAAATAATATAATGCATGTTTTTTACAGTTGTTAGTAAATTCGCAATTAAATGTCTGTTATCATATTCGAATTCTTAAAGTTCTGAATGTTGTTATAAACCACACAGACAGTACGCATTTCGACATGTTCCGCAGAAGTTGACGAATGCGTAGGACACTAAAAGAAAATTTGAATTTCTGAGGTTATATTATGGGTTCTTCTGGAAATTTCAAACTTTCCGAGGAGTGAAATAGAGGGATCATAGCGCAACATCTTTCCAACTCTAACTTCGACCTTTTGCCAGGGTCCGCGCGTTATTAGTTGTCCTGATTACATTAATTAATGTGATGGATACGTGCGCTGCATTTTAGGTCGATAGGAAAAATGATTTAATGGGCTGTACTTACGTGAAATTTTATTGAGAGTTTTAATAAGCAGAATAAAAGGTGGAAAGCGGACGTGATTAACAATTTACAAAATATGAGGACGTTATTTACTACGTTTGAAACTTTATAATCAAGCTATAGAGACTGTAACACGTGGAGAGGTGTTTCAGTATTGGTTCACGTGCCAGTATTGAAGCCTACAGGGCGGTGTGTTTCAGGACTGCATTCTTGTGTATTTGTCACCGCGTCACGGAGTACACAGTTCCCGGCGTTCTGAAGGAACGTAATGCCTTTGTACTGAACGGACTAGAGGTTCGAGAAGATTATGAGGCTAGGGTCTAAAGAGAAAATACATACGTATAATGTGACGTGACTACGGTTAGCTTTAAAGCAAAAAGCTATTACATTGTGGGGTTCGTTATTCAGTAATATGTTTGTAACCATAAGCGTAACTTGGCTATTATCACTCGGGGGGGGGGGGGGGGGGGGGGGGGGCCAGGCCCCGGGGGTGGGGGACATTTATTTTTAAAATTTTTAAAATAGGGGCAAGGCGGG
>BLKM01004546.1:1103309-1143086 GCA_013340265.1 Coptotermes formosanus
CTGACCAGGGGTATTAGGAATTTTATTTTACAAAGTAGTCAAAGAGGGGAAAATCGGTCACGTAAGACGCAAGTTTTTCATTTTCTTTTTTCGGTCTGTTTTTTATTTGCCATTACTCATTTCAGTAACCAAGTAAACTATCTCTAGGTTGAAAAAATATTGGGGGCATTTGGCCCCCCCCCCCAAGTTACCCCTATGTCTGTAATACTAGAAGTGAAGTCCGTTTGTTGCAAGAAACCGGATATTAACTGAGACTTTCTTCTTTACAGCTCCTGTCAACAAATAAATACGAATGTTAATACAAACATTGCATCAGTCCGTGTTAAAAGGAACACCGCGAAACCATCCGACTCAAAAGTTGATCGAAAATTAATCAAAATAAAAAATGTCATTTTTGAGACGTGATAGCAAAGACGGTTTGCCTGCCCTTTGACCTCTCGGCTTGAATGGAGAACACACATAGAGAGAGATAACACAGTGCTGAACGCAACAACGTATCAACAACAAGGCGCCGATTGAAATTTTATAATTAGGGACCCATTTTATGATTCACCTAAGTATTATTTAACCCTTTAAAGACAAAACGTATCTGTTTTATCTAAGGACTCAGTGCGTACCGCGCTGTAAACACTCTCCACTTCGGTTATAAAAACCAGTCTCTTAATGTTTTGTAAGGCAAAAGTTGCTGTTTGTTCTGAGATCCGTACAAAACACATAAACGCAATGTGGGCACCACGTAGAATTTTTTAATGTTAAACCTGGTGATATGTAAAGTTACCGCTAGGCTTTAAAAGGTTAAGGTAGAATTATTTGTCAGGGCGTGTAGCACGAATGGAAGAAATGATAATGTGTACGAAGGATACTGACGTTCAGCCAGGAACCATTAGGACGAGACATTACTTGGAATATATATAGGCAGTTTATGATACGGACATGATATTAACCTTTTAAAGCCTAGCGGTAACTTTACGTACCACCAGGTTTAACATTAAAAAATTCTACGTGGTGCCCACATTGCGTTTATGTGTTTTGTACGGATCTCAGAACAAACAGCAACTTTTGCCTTATAAAACATTAAGAGACTGGTTTTTATAACCGAAGTGGAGAGTGTTTACAGCGCGGTACGCACTTAGTCCTTATATAAAACAGATACGCTTCGTCTTTAAAGGGTTAAAATTGGTCTTTAGGGGAGTGGAGTTTGAGCAATTTATTCTGACTCAGACTGGTAACCAGTGGAAGGAGACTGTGAAAACGACAATGAACTTTCACGTCCCAGGGAAAGGAGCTGAATTTGTTCATGACCTTAGCGACTGTTAGGTTCTCACAGAGGTTAAATGGTGATGATACAATTCTTGGTACGGAAATTATACTGTATTCTATTTGTAATACTTGTATTAATTGTAGTTATTGTAATAATTGTATTTCCTGAGCTGAAGAGAAGTCAGTGTCAGTAAAGGAGCATATTCCTGTATTAGTTACCACGTTTCTGGACGTGTGTGGTAACTTCTGTGGAAAGAAAGCCAAAAGATGAAGCAGTTGTTTAGTTGGAATATCTCAATACTGAATTGCAATACATGAATATTTATCGGATAGATCTATTGCCTAAGCCATTTTGCAATATCGTGACATTCTAACGTATGGCAAGGAGAACAAAAACCTGATATTTGTGAAGCACAATGACGCCGAAGCGATGGCATTTCAAAGGTTGAACCTCAAAATGTAACCAGTTTGTTTTGTTCTGCGTAGCAGTGGAGGATACAAGGACGAAAGTCAATATTAGGCTGTAATATGTAAAACTAAATTTATTTCTGCATTGGAAAATGGAAATTTAGAATAATACACTACATCGATCTATCAGAGAATTTTAAAAGCCCTTGTGTACAATTTCAGCTACGGCGTTTAAATTATGGGCTAACTGTTCTCTTTGACGTAATGCAAAAGCGGAATATAGTTGAAAATTTGTAGTACTTGTAGATCCTAGCAGGTAAAGCACATAACGTTTCTTCTGCTGGTGATATTATTGTGTTTATTAAGGAACGATTTACCTTCTTTCCTTTTTTTTTTCTATGGTAAAGGTGACAATAAGCCTGTTTTACTGTATGAAAAACGGACTCTAGAAATAAATAATTTCAGAGATACTGGCAAGGTCACAAACACTTTGTAGGACTTTTTCCATCGTCAACCCAATTAAAAAAAAATCACAAACAGCACGTTTCGGAAGAGCTTCGTTTTGGTAGAAATTTCTTCCGAAGCATGGTGCTTGTGATTTTTTAACTGTGTTGACGAAGTCCTACAAAGTGTTTGTGATTTGAGTGATGTTAAGCCACTGTCAAGAACTGATAATTTGCGATACTTACAAGGTGTTCGTTCATCATTTTGCGTACCGAATAAAGAAGACTAACGATTCCACTCCATCGTGAAGTGTAAAGCGTGTGAGAAAATTAATCAGAAGAGCACCTTACGACGTAAATTTTTCAGAAAAAAATAAGAGGTTATGCATTACACGTAAAACAGACAGGAGTTACCGACACCCTGCTGCCGTATGCAATTTCTTAGACCGCAGTAGCGACAGTGCCTTACCTTGTGAAGTTTGCACACTACAAAGTAGTCAATTAAGAGATACTAACACCGCGTTACCTCATTCCCGCCCGTGAAGGGGAGTAAGATAATGGCGAACCAATGTCTATAAAGGAACAAGGCAGTCGATTGTAATTTCCTGCAGGAGTTATTGGAAGTCATCAAAACGGTGTTGGAACGGAAGACGGCTCAAATTATACTTCCAGTATTGAAATAGCAATACTTGCGTCTCTAATCTGTCAGTTGTCAAGCTGTTAGCTGTTGAAAGTTTGCATTTGTCTTTAGAACACAGCATGAAGTGGGATGATTTAAGTGTCATACTTCAAATTTTTGTTTGAGTAATGTCAGTAGGTTTAAGATAAACACGATTATTGTATTTGTGTGTGTATTCTGAATAAAACATGTGACCTTTCATTCCAAATATATATTCGTAAAATAACATATTGCGTGAATATTCTACAATATCCATCCCATATATACATATATCCCTCACTCTTATAGAAGTCATAATAAAATGATAATAATTAAATAATAAATATAGAAATATGGCATAATAAACATAGAAATAATAAATATAGAAATCATAGTAAAATGTAAAGGTAAAACAGTCCCATTAAAAGCGTGGAGAGGCCGTGCGGGTTCCAGGAGGTTGAGGCTCCCATATTTCCAGACAAACAGCACATCAAGGTGGTAAGTTTGTCAGCGGTACGCACCGGGCGCCTTTACCCTCCAGGCAAGATTCGTGGTACTTATTTCTGTTAACTGATGAGTCGATCCCAGGGCCATAGTGCCGCCGGAAGGATCATGTCAATAAAAAATTCAAGTGACCCCATGGGGGTGCAAACCAGCGACCTTCCGGCTTGTTACACAGTGCTTCAACCAACTGCGCCACCGCGTGCCGGCGCTGTAAATCATAGTACATAATTTTAGTCTGAAAATCTGAAGGAAAGGGACCACTGCCAAGACTTAAAATTTTGTCAATGTTGAAATGTAACTTCAACAAGGTTATGAGCGAATACAGACTTGATTTTCTGCCCTAGCATTGAGATTACTGTACGCTTTTATGAGCACGTTAATGAACCTTCCGGTTACATGGGTAATCATGTGAGAGATTATCAGGAATAAATATGCACTGTGGACTAAACCACGTACGGAAGAAAGGTTATAATAGTGACGTCACAAGTAAGTTACTGGCAAGCAGTGACCATAGAATGGTATTTGTAATTGAAGTAATTACTGATTGTAAACTTTTGACGTTGATGTGAATAATAAATAGGAATTTGTTTCGTAGTCCTTCCCTCTTCTACCGACTTCACAGTAGGTGTCGAGGTTGTTTATTTTCACTTGATCACACTCAGACACACACCACAGTCGGTAGGACTCCTCTGGACGAGGGATCGGTCCTTCGCAGAGACCTCTACCTGACAACACACAAGCTCTCACAAGAGACAAACACCCATGCCCCCAGTGGGATTCGAACCCACGATCGCAGCAAGCGCTCGGCCGCAGACCTATGCCTTATACCGCGCGGCCACTGGGATCGGAATAGGAATTTGTTCGAAACTTAAATATGAAGAAACAATACTGTTACCAAACGGTAAATAAAGGTAGTGCTTTAATTAAGAGATCAGAGTGTTGTAGAAAGACACTGTGTCTTGCCTGCTGCATTTTAACCAGTTGAATTACACATTAATGAGGTGAATGAACCCTTTAAAGACGAAGCGTGTCTGTTTTATATAAGGACTCAGTGCGTACCGCGCAGTAAACACTCTCCACTTCGGTTATAAAAACCAGTCTCTTAATGTTTTATAAGGCAAAAGTTGCTGTTTGTTCTGAGATCCGTACAAAACACATAAACGCAATGTGGGCACCACGTAGAATTTTTTAATATTAAACCTGGTCGTATGTAAAGTTACCGCTATGCTTTAAAAGGTTAAGGTAGATATATTGTAGTTGTGCTGACAGATGATTTGAGATAACCATAAAGAAATATTAAGGCCACTTACTTGTGCACAGCACAGTATTCATGTGGACGGTAACTGCTGACCACTATGGACGTACAGCAGCGCTACCCGGCAGTGTTGTATGCACCATTTAATTTGTAGCTGCCAGTGTTAAACTCTGTTATATCGTGCAATGCTAGGGCCTCTCTGTATTGATTATCATACCTACAGTAAACAGGTTTAGATACAGCCGTAGCTGTGTGTCGAAATTGTAATGGAAGTTGCTGATTACAGCCTTCATACGGCAACATTAGACTTAGGAAGTGACTGAAGGCGTATTTCCGTTCTCGTCTTGAAACGGAACTGCCTTTATTTCACCTGCAACGTACACTGAAGCCGTGCCTTTGCTGTTATTTCCTTATCGGTTTATACATTTGTTATTTGTCTCCTTAATCGGACCCATCATGTGTGCAGGAAGTGTATGTATGTATGTATGTATGTATGTATGTATGTATGTATGTATGTATGTATGTATGTATGTATGTATGTATGTATGTCTGTATGTATGTACGTATGTATGTATGTATGTATGTATGTATGTATGTATATATGTATGTATGTATGTATGTATGTATGTATGTAATTGTCTGAAGGTCATAGTGTCCTGTGACTGCATTTGTGTGATAAATAATTTAGCACTTGCAACGAATGAAGATACGTAGTAAAGATGAGTAGAATATTCTTCGAATACATAATTACCTTCAGAATTTTTGATATGAGAAATTCATTCCTAATGTATCTAAATATGCCGAAGATTAAATTCGTCATGATTTTTTCGAGGTGTCGACTGGTAAATATTACCGTTTCGACTATTTGCAACCTACACAGGCAAAGACAACAAAACTCCCTGTTTCTTGATTTTGTTACTGTCTTACGACATGTTTCGGCCGTACAAGGCTACCATCATCAAGTGAGAATACACAACTGTAAAGGAAATGAAGGGTTAAGGCGGAAGCCTCCCTTTTTTACATTAAAGTGGAAATTATTTCACGGTTTTAATGTAAAAAGGAAGGCCTCCGCCTTAACACATCTTTTCCTTTATAGTTGTGTATTCTCATCTGATAACAGTCGCCTTGTACGGCCGAAACATGTCGTAAGACTAATAAAATCAAGAAACAGGGAATGTTGTTGTGTTTGCCTGTATAGATTGGATATAGTGGTATATGTACACGCACAGCGGGGTGGGTAATCCCAAAATATTACCATTTCGGTGTATGATTGTCTTCATTTTATTAATATACTAAGAAATTTGAACGTTTAGGCTGACGGAGTACATATAATCATTCAACAAGTCCGTTGTTTCTGTTATATATATATATATATACACATATACATACTGCATATATGAATATACTGCTGCCCTGTAGATCGAGTTCTGTAAAACTGTACGCCTTCATTTCATTTCCTTAAGTTTCCTTAAGTTCTAGAAGGTCCGACATAGTTATTAGAGCACATATGTAGGTTGGTAGAGCAACAGACTTTCTTCTTTATTCAGCTCAGTGGTCGACTGTATCAGGAAGATACAGGGGTGTACTCGCCAAGTCGTATAGGTAACTTAAATTGTACATTATTTATTATATTAGGCATTACAGGACGTGCATACAGTAACACCTAGAGGTGTCACTAGTCTCTCCTGACCTGTATTCAACCAAGATTCAAAGCGACCACCTAAACAGCACTCTGTTTAACAACTGCTCTCACCTATTTCCTTTCACGTGGGGTTTGTGTCTTCCCTCATTGTTTGAACCCTGAACGCTGGGTTCATGCTTCCGCGCTACTAGGATGATTAGCTCCTTAGGAAGGCCAAGTAGCTGACAAGAGCGTACCCCTTTCATACCCTTCTTACAATGAATTTATGACACTAGAAATTGTCGACTCACACAAATACAGTGGCCGGAACTGGCCGGATGTTGGCCTTCAACATCGCCGCCTCAAGTCTCGAACTTGCAAACAGTGGGGCAATTAACCCTGCCGAGAGCTCTGTTCAGACCACCTGTTTCCTTCATCAGAGGGTTTCCTTCCTTTTTGTGTAGGGGGTGAGGGAGTGAACTCTTTTGCCACACACACTACTATTGTTCGTTTCCCAGGCTGGACTCGAACCAGGCCTGGTAAGGGAAGTTTGGTCACAGTAGTGTTTGTATTGTACTTAAGTGCCAATATTTTAACAAGCAACGCCGTGTTATCTCAGCAAATAGCGTCGTTAAATAACACACTTAATAAACAGTGAAATTAACCCTTTAAAGACGAAGCTTATCTGTTTTATATAAGGACTCAGTGCGTACCGCGCTGTAAACACTCTCCACCTCTGCTATAAAAACCAATCAGTTAATGGTGTATAAAGCAAAAGGCGCTGTTTGTTCTGACATCCATACAAAACATATAAATGCAGCGTGAGCATTACCTATAATTTTTGAATGTTATTCCTGATGGTACATAAAGTTACCGCTAGGCTTGGAAAGGTTAAACTGGATATGAAAAAGTAACAACAAAGTTCAACACAAGAATTAGATTATTCTGTAAGAGATCCGTCCTGTTTCGGCTAGCCGCCGTCATGTTGCAATATTGCCTTTGAATAAACATACTTTTGTGGTTTATTTTGTTGGTATTTTTTGTATCGTCTACGCACGTACGGGGCCATAATGTGTCAAAAAAATAGACTAATTAGGCGACAAAGGTAGATATTATATCCCTTATGTAGAGGAAACATTTGTCGCTTTATGTTAATTTCAGTTACTCTTAATAGCTGTGCTTAACACAGTGCTGTAATATTGATTTACTAACATATCAGTCACGTTTCACTGTAGAACAGCAACCGTGAGAACAAAAATCTCTGCGCTGTAACATATGGTTGAAATGTAATATTGCGTAACAGAAATTTTAGCACAAGTTTTAAATAAAATACTCTCATACCCGTGGGTGTATATATGTATATATACACGAATTATTTAACCTTTATCTTGCTAATGTGGAATATATGGTGAGCTGCTAATAATGCCAGCACCACTAAATGTGTAATATTTGGTGACCTACATTTGGCAACGCTGCAAGGAGCCTCTCTCTCTCTCTCTCTCTCTCTCGCTCTCTCTCTGCACAATGTCTCAACACTGAATCAATCGTCTTTCACGATTGATTCAGTGTTGAGACATTGTGCAGAGAGAGAGCGAGAGGCTCCTTTCAGCGTTGCCAAATGTAAGTCACCAAATATTACACATTAGTGGGGCTGGCATTATTAGCAGCTCACCATATATTCCACATTGGCAAGATAAAGGTTAATGTAATCCACTTTTAGTACAGTAGCCTATATATTGCTATGTGAAGCAAAGCTATGCTAGGCAGCTGAATACTTGCACAACAGGCAGCTGTTACTCTCAATAACCAAACATTTAATCCAGTCTCATGACACTCCAAAATCCGAAGGCTTGCGTGGGTCGGCCGAAGTTCTCTGTGTGTGTTTCTATTGCCAGTTCGTCAGTTAGGCACCCTTCCTTCTTCCCATAATACGACGTATTGGAAATTCGGCACAGACGATATTTTGTACCGCCTGTGCTCTGAAGTTAACGAATGACGACGCGAACGCTGTACTACAGTCCCTTTCCCTTTACAGATCTCTCCCCCAAAATTCAATATACAGCCCCACAATACGTGCATGTAAAAGAATTCAGGATGCCTTTAAGGTTTCGCTTTTACCAAACCCGCTGTTGCTGGCGGTTTCCCACGGCCGATTCTTGTGGCATCCATTTTCGGAGGGCGAAGTAGAAGGGAAAGGTCGGCGAGGTTGTTTGAAATGCTTCTCACATCGCGAGCACAGCTGATATGGTACTTTGTTTTAAACACTTAGAAGTTCATTAAGACTCTGTATGACTGCCATTTTCTGTTTTATTATTTACCATAATATTTAATATTTAAACAAAATGTTAATATAAAAAAATTGGAATGCACGCACAACGTAAGACAGAAATGCTCTCGGATCATAGTATCCTGGACATTTCTCGTATTATCATAGAATTAGGTGGTCATAAGCTTCATACAGATGGGTTCAGTGAAACGCGTACATTGCCGAGGGCATAAATAAATTCCTATCTAAAGTTACTGTATTTATTTTAGACAATTTGTGTTCAATATAATAACAACACGAAGCATTCAAACAATGCGTGAATACACAAGTGCATTTTTATGGCTCTTGTTGAAGTCGGTGTAATGTCTGTGAATTAGGAATTTGCAGGCCTGATATGTGCGATATTCAAATCTGGAACGTACCTTTTGTTCTCACATTCAATTGTGATATTCAATTGTGGAAGTTTACGTACACACAGGGAAGTGACACAAGTAAGAGCTTTAGTAATATCCGTGCATTAAAACCGTACTTTGCTGGAGGGTGTAAATGGCTTCTTCACCCATCATTTCCACATTTCTAGACTGGTGTTGGTACGATAAGGAACTACAAATCTAGTCGTACTTCAGTTACGAATTACGAGTTTTGTGACGTCTCGTGCAGTAAAACTCGTATTTTACTCAGGGGCGCAAACTAATTTCCGCACAATTTCCGAGTTTCTTGATCGAGTTAAGTTTAATTTAGTGTTGAGGATATGATATATACACATTCTGTACAAACAGCACACAGTGTCCGTACACAGTGCACACAGCTTGACGACATACAGTAACTGCCAGTCAACAAGGTCGAAAGTGAATTAACAGCTTCAGATATTTGGGTGCCCTTTCTGTAATTTCAGTCATGTGTGATTTTAATTTGTATGTACTCTCAATGCCACACGTGGATATTGTAATGTTGTAATGATATAATATAATTAGTAATATTATATTATATTATATTATATATATATACAATGCATTTTTCCGTTTACTACCGGCGAGGTTAAATTTTAATTCAATATATTTCCGCGGTGTATAAATGCTCCCTGAAGATGGCTGTAAGCAGTAGCCTACACATTTTGGTATAGCCTGCTATATATATATATATATGTATATATATATGTTGATAAGTTCAGTTTGTTGCTAATGAAACTTATCATTGATGAATATCTGCATTCGATTCCGTTAAGCATATATCTTTCATAAATATTCGTGCTGTGGAAGCCACACGTTACTTAAGGGTGTCAATGTATTTCGAACCGAAACTTCCATATTTCGTGATCGATATAGGTGAAATTTCGCATTCCAGATCTAAACGTCATTAATTTAAAAATAATGACTTTGATGAAAATATTTGCGGTACAAGCCACATACCTACTTCAGTTAGAGCGCAGATGAAAATATTTGCGGTACAAGCCACATACCTACTTCAGTTAGAGCGCAGATGAATTTCTGAGCTCGCTCTGTTAGCAGTATTTTTAGAAACTGGGAAAACATTTTGTTAGAGAAAAGTGTCTTTAAATGCTGTAATGTCTGAAAACCGAATACGTTTCAAGCGATATTATTTTCCTGTTAGTTGTCTGATACGTTTTGCCAGAAAATTAAGTCAGTGTGTGTTTTGGGGTGCCTGCATTTATTGCCCTTTTGGCCCCTTCAGTTTCAGTGTTGTAGACCTTTAGCTGTTGCAACTGTTGTTAACTCCGAATTCGCTATAACAGTAACATACGAGTATTCGTAAGAAAGACTATGAGGGCTTCTCTGTGGAACAGTCTTTATTTTAACCTACAAATTTGTAATTTCATTATAACCATCTTCTTTCTCTTCCAACGCAACTTAATTTTTTAATGTGTCGTTTCGACCTAAAATTATACCGTTCATTTTGGTTATTCGAAACGTCTTTAACCTTAATGCTGTTTGTTTATTTATTGCTTGTGTCAGCAGTCGTGTTTGCTTTCCGCCATAATGTTGGGCTTCTAACAGCATTGTGTGTGCTGAATAATCCAGCTTAGTAGGTGTATTACAAAACACTGCACGATAAATTCATAAAATATTAAACGTGTGTCGGTCGGAAGTCAGAGATTAATTCAAACAAATGAGCTGCGTATATAAAGCAGTAATTTGTTTGTTATTACAGGATATATGCCCATGTAAATAATGGCTAACGTGACTGCGTCATTAGATGTAAATTGATTACTCGTTTTGTATATTTTCAGTAAAGTTTAGCTTTAATTTTAATTTAAATGACATATAACCGTATTACATGAAGAATATAACGCGAATTTCATGTGTAACTTCAATTGATTCCAAAATTATAATGAATATTTAAGCACATGCTATTACCGTCACTACTGAGTGAACAGTCGCCCTAGTCCCTGCACGTTCTTTTTCCAATGGCACGTGACAAAACGTGACGAATAAGAACGCTTATTACATTTTTATGAGTTTCTGAAGATCGTATATTACATTTAAGATTATTATCTTCATGCACGTGACCACTGTGTAGTGTTTCTAAATTAATGAATGTACATGGTAAATAAAACACTGCAGTTCGGGGACAGGACCCGGACAGTAGTGTCCGACAGCTAAAGCTACTGTCAAACTGTGGGGCTTTTGCTGTCGGTCCAAGCCGAGTATGTCTTATTGTTTTAACCTGAAGACGGGGGCCGATGCTGTCACGAAAAGCAGTATTTTGTTTACTGTTTGCTTTTTATTACTCATTAATTTAAAAACACCAGAATATGGACAAAGACCATGAAACTAATAATTTTACGGAAAGCTTAGCTTCAGAGGTGTATTGCCGTTTCTTCATCATCAGCTCACGTGGCATAAAATTACGATAGTGAAGGGCGGAATATAATCAGAGTTAACTTTTGATTTCTTAGATTCATCGGGGAATTACAGGAGTGTCCCACGTATTCCAAAATACAGGCTTTTATTGTTTGTAATCATTTTCACCGGTCTGTCACTTTACGTCTTTCTCATAGCAGACCCACAGAACGGGGTTTATTAGAGCTGATGTTGGGAGATGCGTACAGAGTTGTGGAGAAATTACCTTTCGGTTTGTGCCGATTATAAACACACTGTATTTTGTATGGCCTCGAATTTAAATGTATAATTTTCTCAGAAACAAGTAAAAGTAAGAAATAAATGAATCATAGTGTAAAACATAGCTTACTAACACATCGTAGCATCAAGTCCGTCTAATTAATGTGTACTAATTTGATTCGTGTTTTTCAGAACACATACTGCAACTTAGTCAACGTACAAACACCCGTCACTTAATACCGCGCAGAAAAAAGACGCGGTTGTTTGTGGTAATCAAAAGGAACTGTCAAATGCAGTGTGTGGCAAAATAAAAAGATTCTTATTGTTAAAGCAGATGTTGAATATATATTATCGACAACAGTACATCATGTTAATATTGTCGTCCTTTTTAATAATTTTCGATATCGTGAGTATTTAAAGAAAGAAAGAATCATCGAATTTCTGACAGTATCTTCCGAGTGCAACGTACCACAACGAACAAATGGAATTTGTTTCTTTTTATTTCTGTTAAGTAGAATGTGTAGTTAGTATGTGTACGCGAGGTCCTTGGTTCAGAACGTGGTCTGGGTGCCAGCCCTACGGTCGGTTGGTTTGCATAAGTTACATGAGAATATTGCCGCGTCTTCTGAATTCGTTATTCTCTAACCTTCCTACCAATGGATACTATTTTTTATGAGCAATTTAAGCTGAACACTCTAAGAATAGCATTATTGCTGTGATTAATTTTGTATCTTTATTCATGCAAATCCATGATTGAATAAATGAAGGAAAGTACGTTTCTTTCGTTTAGTTTAACGGATCAAAGACGTCGTAATTTTTGCTTTTCCTTACGTGTTTGAATGGGTGTCTGACTGCCAACGTAACACATGTAACATCTCTTTCATAAATATCAAATTTTATAAATATCCCATGTAACAGTCCACTTCTAGTTCTATTAATAGCTGTCGATACGTGACTTGCGTGCCATCAGCTTCCTGTTCATGTAATTTACAACATCGCTCTTTCTTTGTCATTTTCTACATAGACTTCGGCGTCGCTGTGTTTCTGCTGCACATTCCCACAAGCATGACGCTTTGTATACGTCACAATGATGGAGAACATCATTGTGAACACAAGAATTATTACGGAACTCAATTTTTTCTATTGATTGGTTATTTTAGATTATGCTTAACGTGACTTTACGTCATACTAAATCATGAACTCTGTAGCGTGAGGTCGAGTGACGTTTGTAATTGCTCAATTATTTAAATGACAGTTTTAGGTCGCTGGAATAAAGGTTTCATATTTGTCATTCAGATTCATCGGCAACTTGGAATCTCGTTTATCACGCGAACCTGAAGCAGACAAGGACTGTTATATAATGCAGTTCCATTCACTGATGTATGATGCTGAAATTTATGAACAAACTCTTTATCGTGGGATCGATTTTATTTATGTATTTGTTTTATTTATTCTACTATACTGCCTTTGAATATATCTTATCTGTATTGACGCTTTCGTGAACCTGCACTTACTATCGTATATCTGGACGTTAGAATTATCGCGTCACGAGAGCATACTGTTCGCCCTACAGAGCTTTTAGCGTACTGAAGTAAATTCTATATACCTTTTTGACATCTGTTTTGCTGCTGCTATTTTTCTCACAACATGAAGTTTAATATATAATTTGTTATGCGTAGGATTGTAATTATATAAAATTTTCTCTTATATTGTAACAGTATTTAAAAGTAATTAGCACAGTCTCCCTCGTGGAGATTGCATTGCTTCAAGTAGTCATGAAATTCCTTGTCTGTAGGGGAATCCCAATGTTCAGTGTTGTGTACACAAGGTAGAAAGTTGGCGGGATCCCTATAGAGGCCTAAGGCCCAAGGGGGAGGAGAGGTATAGCTCTAACCTTTCGTTAGTCTCGACGCTAGAAGGGGGATGGAGTGGTTAGCTCCACGCCTCGGCCACTTTAACCACGGGAAATACCTAATAGCCATTGTACAGGAGTCTGGATGGGCCCCAGGGCCGGTGGGGGCGGAAAATCTCGCCCCCACCGGGATTCGATCCCCGGACCGTCCAGCCCGTAGCGAGTCGCTATACCGACTGAGCTATCCCGGCCCACTGTGTACACAAGAGCCTGAACAAATGTGCACTACCCTGAGGCACGTGACTCCACTACAGCTTCTCCCAACATATTTCAATTGACAACAATCTTACGGTTATTTTCTACAAGCCTCCAGGTTTTCCAAGTAACGCTTTCTACACATTCAGTGGTCCCTGACTTTGAGTGTATTCTCACCCGCAATTAGTGGTGAAGAGCCCCGCAGCAGACGCTACGGACGCACCGCAGCCTTGAGGCTTCTTGTGCAAGCCTGTGATGAAGATGACGTTGATGATTATTTTTTGTCCTTTTCCTACTAATGGAGCACCGGTGGAATGAAATTGACAGGGGAAAACCGAAGTACTCGGGGAAAAACCTGTCCCAGTGCCACTTTGGACTGACCCGGGATCGAACCCGGGCCTCCGCGGTGGGAGGCCGGCGGCTAACCGCCTGAGCCATAGCACGGTCTTCTCATCCGCAAACTAACATCTCTAACTGCTGCTTTAAGTATCTTGATAATTTGTGATATAGTCACTGTTAGCATAAGCATCTATGCCATAATTACTTAAGCGTAAGTGTTGATTTTTAATTACATGTGATCTCTTCTTTGCATTACAATTATTAAATGTATCCAAAAGAAAAAGCAGAAGCTTTGTTGCAGTGTTGAGGATTTAACCCATGTCGGAGCCTTGCTGGCAAGTGAAAGGTCATCAAAATATTGGCTCTCTACCCATCACTAGGAAACGTTAAAATGTCTTCAGAAAGCAAGTAGGACGCGCCCCGTTAGGAGTTGCAATAAAGATCCCTGGGTTAATGTTTGAGTAGAGTGAGCAGCGACCGCGAGGGAAGGAGATGTTTGCCCGAGACGGGGTTGCAGTATACAGATAGGGGCGTCCCGCTTCAGAATTCGAGCAGAAAGCTGCATGTAAACTAATTGACCAGTAATGCGTGTTGACCTAGCACACGACCGAAATGCTTTTGACCTCTCTTTATATTCCCGCTCATGAATCTTTATTTTTAAGTTACGTATGTTTTCAATTTTGATTTTACGTCTTTTAATATTACAGATCTATATTTGTAGTCGGATTTCACCTTTATTAAGGGAATTTGCTTCAATGAAAATAATATTTCACTAAAAGCTTATTCATTGATTTATTACCTGTTGTGTCTTGCGATAGTTACATAGCCACTTACGAAGCGAGATCTGGAGAGAGTGCGATCTAGTAATTTCTCTTTTCCTCCAAGGTCATCCATTAGCTGCTTACGTCTTCTTCCTCGTATTCTCATCCCTTCCATTTTTATTTCTGTAACGTGTTTTAGAAAGCAGTTGCTACACCAGGTTGATCATAAGTCTAGATCTGTAACTGTAATGGAAACAAAATCACACTGTGTCATACCTACTCGTATATAATATTTAAGAAGTCTTTAGTATCCAACATAAAAAAACACGTGTCAGTTGTTACTAAACTACTGTGAGGTTATTACTTCTACTGAAGTATGTGTAAGTGTGTTACGGATGGTGGCCCAGTGGGTCGAAGCGTGTCGGAATGGTAATAAAAATGGGGTGCTACTAACACCCATACAGAGGCGGTTTGTATTTACAACTGTCGTGGCGGTACACGGTGGAACACGAACCAATTAAAAATAGCTTCGACGTTCTGTTACGTTTCACCCCATGCGACACAACTTCTTCCTACTGTCCTCTCCCCCGAGAGGCACGTAGTGGACATGAACAGGTAGCAGCAACATCAGACTCAATTATCCGTACTTTCCCAAATTTGCCTATAGAGACAGGAGCGCTAGCAGGATAGCAAGATATTTTCGTTTCACTCTTCAGTTAGTGTTGTGCTGGAGTTCCTTGTTTTACTCGCTCATATGAGAAATACTTAGTAAAATAATGTTTAAAATATCTTAAGAGAAAGCCAGTTAAATAAGCATATTAAATTTAATGTGTTCCGTGTCCGTGCACTATATTATACGAAAAACATTAATCACCAACAAATGCACAAACAGTTTTTCATCAATTGTAACACACTCTTACATGTTTCGACCCTGCTGGGTCATCTTCAGGGAGAACTTTCTGTTGTCGTTACACTAAGGTTGCATTTTATAGTTGAGCGAGAATGTGCTGTTGATTGTGTACTGCATTGCTTTTGGAGGCGCGAACTCTCTGTGATGTCGGCTTGCACTGCAAGCCGACATCACAGAGAGATGCAAGCTGTCATCACAGAGCGATGCAAGCCGACACCACAGAGAGATGCAAGCCGACATCACAGAGAGATGCAAGCCGACACCACAGAGAGATGCAAGCCGACATCACAGAGAGATGCAGGCCGACGTCACAGAGAGATGCAAGCCGACACCACAGAGAGTTAGCGCCTCCAGTACACGGTACACAGTCAACAGCACATTCTCGCTTAACTATAAAGTGCAACCTTAGTGTAACGACAAGAGAAAAGTCTCCCTGAAGATGACCCAGCAGGGTCGAAACATGTAGGAGTGTGTTACAGTTGGTGAAAAAACTTTGTGCATTTGTTGGTGATTAGTGTTTTTTGTTTTAAGCATATTAAACTTGTTCTGATTGACGCACTATCTGAAAACATTCTCAGAGCGGGTGCTCTGTCACTTGTGGGAGTCATTATATAAGTTTGAAGCAATTGACGTCCGTCCATACTAATGAAGGTGAAGAAATAAATTATGCTAGGTATCGGAGGTGTATTTAGACTTTTGTTAAAGAGAACTGCCTGTTATATGTGAAGGGAGTATTTCTGAGATTTTGGGTTTTTATGTTAACGTACCACAGTTCAAAATCACATTTCAGCATACTGTTTCCGTAACTCTCCCGCTGTAGTTGAATCTTAGTTCCGGAACTTTAAAATGAACAGCACTTAACTAAAAGCAACTCTGCTGACATACCTAGAGACGCCGTGTTTTGAAGTATCTTTGAGACTTTCCACGTGCTAATTGTTCTTACTAATATACCGGTATATTCTGGAGATGTAATGGCGGATGTTGGGGACTCATTTGCACGTCTTCTGGAAAGGTGCGAGCAGTATTACACTTCTGCGTTATTATTTCGCTCTAAGGTAACCTGGTGGGTGAATACAGCTGTAGAGTGCCTTCTAACATTTTAGTATTTTGGGAGGAAAGGGGCTTTCTCCTTAATACAGTTTCACTTACGGAGATGAGATTCATGTTAACTTGTTTAATTCCATTATTCCTCAAAATAACTGCGAAAGAACATGAAGCTTAAACAAGATCCACAAGATTCTATATTTTAGATATGTAAGATTCACACGTTTTATAAAAATTTGCCATTGTTGAATTGTTTTGGCATAGTGGCAGTACGTAAAAACATTTGAAACATTTGCAGTTGCCTTTGGTATGACAGATTTACCAAGAACTGGGTTTGATACGTTGAAAAAAAATTACATCTTCTCTAGCCTCAATCAGTGGTTCCCAAACGTTTTAATTTCTGCCTGCATGCATTATAATCCCATGCTTTCTAGAGTCACCTGGCAACACATTGAACTCGTCACTGTGCGTACGCAATATGTGCAGTGATGAGGACGCATCAGTGCTGTGATCCAGTTCCACGTTCCAGTATCCTCGCTGTAAGCGGACTGTAATATCATTAGAAGTGGGTAATGTACCACGCACATATAAATACATAAATGTCTGAAAAACAGGAATGTATCCACATTATATATTATATATGATATGTATTATATATATTATACATGATATTTTATAAGGAAGAGTGCTTGGGAATAAAAGCTGTGAGTTCAGTTTTTAAAAATATGTAAAAAATATAAATATTTTGTCGTCAGTACTTTTGGGTAGAATTCAAATGCAGTGGGAGGAAAAGAAGGGGTTGCTATCTGTACTGGAGGTATAATGTAACGTAATACGAGAGTATAAAATGATTATTCGTTAGAAGGGCGCATGTCTGGACGTGCAACATTACAAAATACGAGAATCTTGTTTGTTGTTGGAAAGATACGAGGGCGGGTGTTGCCAGTTTGAGTCATCGAAGTCGGCTGGTATACTCTATGCGGCTGAAATGCATCCTGCTCTTTCCTCATTAGTCATTGCATAACAAGTTGGGAGAACATAACCAAATATGCAAGGAATTAAATACTGCACAATTTTCATCTGTCATCATTCTTAGACCAAATAGCTTCTCCAGCACTCTGACTTCAGGACTTGACTTCCAAGCCCTTCACTTTTAGTGAGTGATTTAACTTCTTTTATTTATAATATTTCAGTAGTTATTTCGTTTGCACTGTACGAGGAAGACGACATTTCAGACAAACGCATTAAACATTTGTGGGGAAATTTTGCTAACCAATTCCTAAGAAAAGCTATTTTCTTACAGTCCCCCACCTTACAAGTTATTTTGTGCCGGTGTGTGTGAAAATTAGGGATAATATATTAAAGTGTTTTAATTTCAGCCTGCGATTTGATTCCGAGAAGTACTGCTGTATGTTTAACTCATGTCTAAAGCAATTTCTCTTTGTATCTGAATATTACTTTTATACTGCATAGAATTTTATTATTAAACCTTCTTGGTTTTTGTGGTGACGTTTCCCTTCTAAGGACACAGCGCTGCCGGACGAAGAAACTTTTCCCAAACTATGATTGTATCTCCTAATACGCGAAGCTGGCAGGACTCATGTCTGCTCTCCGCTTTCTTTAATCAGATGAACGGACAAGATAGCAGTTTTCTCCCTGGTAACTCGCTGTCCATTCGTTACCGCCAGCCAGTTCGATATTGGCAGAAGAAGGCACCCAATCAATACCCTTCCGACTGCAATGCAACAAATCGTCAGAACACGATTGCGCTTCTAGCAACAGTTAGTAGCGTGTTTGCTTAAGTTTTGGGTGGAAAAGTGTAAACTGAAGTTAAACAGTTAACCATTTTAAAGCCTAAAACCTACTTTTTATGTGTGGGCTCAGAGTGTTTATAACATATACCCATCACAGTATATTGTAAGGATGAGGAAATTAAGAGAAACTCTTTTGTTTTCCCATGTAGCAGTTACGATAGAGACGAGAAATGCACGTAAAACTTCAGTCTGAAGTGTAAAGGTAACTGGTTACTTGCGAAAACTAGCCTTAGGTACGAGTTTAACAGTAAAATGTATAAGAGAGAAACACTGGGTGACAATGTAGACCGGAAAAAGTGCAGGGAAGAGTTGAACCGGAAGAGCTCTGTCGGTGTAGTAACTAGGCTACCAGCTGGACAGCCGAGGGATCATGGTTTGATTCCTGGCAGAGGCAAGAAATGATTTTCCTCTGAAACGTCCAGACCGGCTTTGAGGCCCTTAACCTGCAACAGAAATTAAACACGAGTCACGTATCAGGGATGTACATACGCCACTCTGTGGCCCGTTGACGAGTAAGGTTACCGCGGCATAACAATATTGGCGTATATATTACCGTCAATATATGCCAATATTAACCTTTTAAAACGTAGCGGTAACTTTACGTACCACCAGGTTTAACATTAAAAAATTCTACGTGGTGCCCACATTGCGTTTATGTGTTTTGTACGGATCTCAGAACAAACAGCAACTTTTGCCTTATAAAACATTAAGAGATTGGTTTTTATAACCGAAGTGGAGAGTGTTTACAGCGCGGTACGCACTGAGTCCTTATATAAAACAGATACGCTTCGTCTTTAAAGGGTTAAGCACTTTCCCCAGGATTAAAGCGGCCAGGGCTTAAAGCTGGCTACTCACTTCCATCCAGTGCCGGGGTTAAGAATGAGTGGGGCTGTACTTCTACGCCCCGTTGTGTCTGCTTGGCGTGTAAAAGAACAACTTAGCATGGAAATGGTTGGTCTCTTGTGGCACGGTAATGGAACACCGTTCTCGATAACAGTCGCGGAATTTATAGACCACTTGAATTGTTGTTAATTTGGAAACTGGTACGCTTTTCTATGCAGCTTGTTAGTTTCTGCATCTGGTTTGTGTTTTTCCATAACTGTTGAGCCCAAAGTTTCAAGAGACAAAATGTACTGAAAACGTCGCCGAATAGCTTTAGCATCGATTATAAAAAAGATAATTGTCTGATAGACAGAAAGAATGGTGAATTTAAATGAATTAAGAAGAGAATGCAAAATTCTGGAACTTTCATTGCCAGAACTTAGTGAAAGAATAGAATTTCAGTCCCAACACGCCTTAGGAGAAACCTTTGTGTTTCCCATAAGACAAACTGTGAAACTGATGCTACTCCCTTGGCTACTGCAACGTTACTTCCAAGAAACAATTCCCTTTCTGATTAAATGTTTAAGCCAGCTTTAGCCCAAAGTTCTGAGAATCCAAATATTCATATTTGTTTGAAGTTATGCTTCAGGGGAAAGAAGTTTGCAGGACCTGGGGGCAGCTCTGGAGGTCTCCCCAAGACGAAGAACGATATAATTTTCAACCGCGTGTGATTCTGTGGCTTGTGTGTGCGTGCGTGAGTGCGTGCGCTTGTGATAATCTGATCCTTCCTAGTCTTACAGCTCAAATAAAATAGTAAGAATGCTATGTCTGTTAAAGAGCGAAGAGTTAAGCATAAAAGTCAGTGTTTTCACCCTGAAGCTGACATCTTTCGGGACTAGCTGGGGAAGTGACTTGCTGAATTGGGGATGGTTTTGGCAATTTTTTTAACGTCACTACATTTAACATAGAAGAAGATTCTTTCTAACAATGCTGGTAACTAAGTGTATTTTTGTGACGCGACTAGTAGCTAAGCTAGTCAAAACTTTCCCACCCATATTTTGGAACTTACAGACTCAGTGCCTGGCTCACAAGCGCAAGAATCTCTTTTAAATCCTCAGCTAGTCTACAAACTCCCAGCCCGTAACTTTGTACCTTATCCTCACTAATACTGTTCTGTCTATACCTGTGTCTTCTAAGTTATCTCTACTTCTTAGGTCTTCTTAAGTAATATTTCTTATGCACATCGCAACGCTGACGCGCGTGCTACATGTCCCGCGAAGCTTATTCTTCTTGATTGGATGATGACGATAATGATAATAATCATTGAAATGATAATGGGATAATAATCATTGAAATTATAATGGATATAGAGTGCAAATTATGTGGCTCCTCGTCGTGCAATTTTCTTCTTCATCTTCATCTTACTTCTTCCCTCTTAGTTCCAGATATTCTCCTCAGAACCCTATTCACAGCATCATCAACGTGTGTTCTTCCCTTCATGTGAGAAGACTTCCCACCCCTAAAAATAAATCCGATTCTTTATCCTTACATGTACAGTGAACTTAAATTGATTCCACCTAGTTCAAAGGTTAGCACAAAGAGACTTTACTGAATTGAGTCTCTTTCAGCGAGAGATCTCTTTGCGGCTTCTTTAAAACTTTAAAATTTGACTTAATATGAACTGAGATCCAAAGAGGAAGAGAAGACGCCTGATATTATCAAAGCAGAAGTAGAAACGTAAATTTGAAGTTGAATTTGCTTTATGCCTAGGGTTTGGACGAAATCAGATATGTAAGTAAACAGTGTCTCTGATAATTCATCTGTGCATTGTAAATGTTTGTGTAACATTTTGACTCTCAGCAGATAAGCCATATTCTTTTACAGTTCATTTAATCTCCTGCAGTTAAATATAATCCTCTAAAGAGTAAGGTTATCGTGAATTGTATTTAAAGGTTTATTTCCTACCATGCAGTCAACACTCTGTTTTGGATGTAAAAATTAATTAATAATTTAATTCTGTGTGTGTCAATAATCCCAGTTCGTTGTGAAAGCCACACGAGAAACACAAATGCATTCTGTCGGCAAAACAAGGGATTTTGGAATATTAAACTTCATGGTATTTAAGGTACATAAAGAGATAAATGCAGTTGTTTTATTAAGCGAGATATTATGTATTCAGGAACATGAAAAGTTAACTACAGATTTCTAAGTGATTTTCAGAAATTACGAATACAAATAAGTATTACTACATATATAATTATCATGCAGTATTTTAATAAATACAGTTAGAATTATGTTTCAGTTTTGTTCATTTGTAGTACACATGTTAGACTGTACTAATAGGGCTATGGTCATGCAACAACAAGGAGAGTAAATTCTCATCTTATTACGGCAATGATTCTCCGTAGTTTCGTCTTGAGTTGCGTAACATCGTGTAGTCGTGTAGACTGGTGCCGACGTTTCGAGGGAACTCGCTGCCTTCATTTTATGGGTAGAAGTCAGTATGGCGAGGATCAAGTTAAGTTTCATAGCCTGACTGCAAGAAAGGCAGTCTATTTGATCCACGCCTGAAGAAGAAAGTAATGTATTTCTCCAAAACATCCGCATACAACTACAAGACTAGACGGTGTCACGACCTAAATGATGATAGTAAGAATCTTCATTGTTTCCTTTGCGTACCACTACAATGTACACGTAACAGAAAATGGGTCTTTTTTTTATATAAGGTAAGGTAATATTTTGTCGTCAGCATCAGGCACAGTGCTTGTTTAGTTCCTTTTCGCTGATGTTATTTACATTTCTCTATGTTTAGCTTTTGTTTCGTGTACTCCTGGTTAGCCACATTGGTTATAGGAACAGATATTTTATTTTATTTTATATACTGTAAATACTGCCAATATCGCCTTTGAAATAAATATTTTAAAAATCTTCTCTTACCGTGACGCTTTAAGTGTTATCAATAGAAATTTTGACCAATTTCACGGATTTTTATGACACGTTATACGGATGTCTTGTCAGTAGATACGGCTCCATATTTATGCTTTCTCTTTTCCTACCACCGGTCGTAGTAACATGTCGGTCGTGCGAATAGCCAAGGCGCGCACAACAGTATCACAGTTGGATCGTGAATCCCGAAATTTTGTGTGTTAGTAGGCCTAAATATTAAAAAAAGACTAACACGTATAGAGATAAACTTTGTGTAATGTAGAATAGTGGTATGCTGGTTGCGCAAAATCTTTATTTGGCTTTCGGTTTAACGGCAATTTATCGTGAGCTGCTGGAGGTAAAATGTAACGTACGAAACACATAAATACAATGTTCAGTAAAATGTAACGTACGAAACACATAAATACAATGCTCAGTAAAATGTAACGTACGAAACATATAAATACAATGCTCAGTAAAATGTAACGTACGAAACACATAAATACAATGTTCAGTAAAATGTAACGTACGAAAGACATAAATACTATGCTCAGTAAAATGTAACGTACGAAACACATAAATACAATGCTCAGTAAAATGTAACGTACGAAACACATAAATACTATACTCAGTAAAATGTAACGTACGAAACACATAAATACTATGCTCAGTAAAATGTAACGTACGAAACACGTAAATACTATGCTCAGTAAAATACTGTACTTCTAAATGTTGTAGCATGTGGTACGTGCAGCAATCACTGATTTATATTTATTATACATAATTCCAAATAATTGCACGCTTTGTGACAAGCAAAACATATTTGCGCTTGTTGCATTCGAATATCTACATATTCATGTTCGATCCAGATGTGGATCTGACACATGTAACTCTGATGTAATTTGCGGTGTATTACGAAATGGTCTGTGAATATATAGTGGTTTGAATGTAACAAGCATGTACACGTATAAATTGCAGTGAAAGATGCTCATATAGGCTTCAGCTGTATATTTTAACCTAGTTTTAGCAGCGTAGATAGCAACATTAAACACCAATTTTATTAAAATTTTAATTCAAATAATATACTCACATCTGGTTGCTACATCTTACGCATCATTGTACAACATTGTTCCAGACGATGTGTATTTATGCTACCATACATCCTGTTTTCCTTTGTGATTGAGTCTCCTTGAAGAAGGCTTATTTAAGCCGAAACATGCAGAGGAATCTGAACTGTAAAATAATGTAACATATATTTTGTCACAAAAGTAAAATTATTTCGAATTTTCTGTAATAAATGTATGTTTAATGCACGGATTATGTCTAATATAATCATTGTTTAAGCATTAGTAATTTTCCTCAGCCTCTCCCTGAAATAGGTAGGTGTCGTGTGGTTTGTGGAAATTCTGGTTGTAATTAAATCTGCCAGATCTACATAAAACAACCATACAAATGCATGTCACAGTTGTATTTTCCAATTACTCACATACACACGCACACACAATAAAATGCGTTACAGATCGAAAATGTGGACGTATTTTACTGCTTATAACAACAACAACAACAACAACAACAACAACAACAACAACAACAACAACAGTAATAATGGAAAGAAAGGAGTGTGGTTACCACTGGAAGCAATAGATCTCCTGTTACGTTTAGAACTGTTGCTTGCATTATTCTTTTCTTCATCAGTATGAAGAGGTTATTACTTAAATACAGATTCTCTGTCGATTAAATTTGTCAACATAACCTCAAATATTCATAATGTCGCCGTGTGTTTACTCTTTTGCTTACAAAGAATGTTCCATACACAATACGTAGGTAGGTTTTTGGTATATTTTAATGCCAAATTGCAAGTGATTATCTCCCATGCTTTTTAGTTACCGATGCCAAAGAAAGGCTTACACATATTTTCGCACTGCCGCACTATGTCCTTTTATCTTGTACAGAAATGTTACCTTAGTCGAAGTTGCGTCTTTCCAAGATCTATTACCATACGTCATTTCAGTGCCCTAAAACACGTCTCACTATTGTGGCTTTTCGCCTCGCGCATTCTCTTGCCTGCATTGTTGTTGTAATTTTTTGTGGGTAAATAAAAGTGTGCGCTGATGGGGTGCCCTCCTCTAGCACGTCTTCCCCACCCAGCTTCATGAAAGTCGTTTAGCTGATTCCGAATTTGAAATGTGAAAACACACATCATGGTGATCTCATAAGCGTGTTCCCCCCTTTTTTTGTGAAAGAAATGGGCTAAAATAACAAAGAAAAGAGATGCGTAACCAGATATTTTACTCCAGGAGGAAGTTCGAAAATATTTGCATACGGTGCCCACTGGTACATAGAATATTTACCCTTAGGGGGTGGAGCAACAAGAGAATATTTAAAACTTCATGATGTAAATTCTGTACATTTTATCTTAGGGCCATTGAAACAGGCAGGATTTTATGAATTTCTCATGTGAAAACAATGCAGAAATACAGGACCACTGTGCAGAAACATGGAGTTTCAGTAGTGTGGATTAGATTCAGCCAGATAAATGTTGCGAAATAAGGACAGGATTTTGTACTTAGGGGAAGAAATTTCGCATTTCGTAGTCCAGAAATATTATAAGTATGGAACTGCTAACTTGTACAGAATGTGAAGGCTACTGCACCTGGTGCAGATGTTCGTTATACTGCTTCGGAGAACGAATGATCTCTGGCGTGTCTTATTTTCTGAGATGAAATGTGTGCTTGTAGTCATAAGAAACAACGTGCTCCATTTGTTTTATACGTGACAGTATGAGAGAAGCCCTGTTTGTACTGCAGATAGCGTGTGAGCCACGTGGTAGGAAGGATTCTTCATGTCAGAGGTCATCTCCAGAAAACAATTGCCTGCCGAGCAACCTACAGTTGCAGAGATTCAGAAGAGAAAGTTTTCGGCACAATCCACGAAGTTAATGTGGGAATATCAACCATATGGCTCCGCAAGGTTAGCTGCCTGCTACACTGCAGAAAGACATGACGAAAATAATGCAGAAGTTTGTCGATATGTGCTAATTTTGACTTTACTTGACGTATGTTGTTTAGACACGTTAAGTTTCAAGCTAAATGTCAATGACGAACTCGCATTTCCGAAATTCGAGTTGGATAAAATCATATATTCAGTTAAATTTATGACAGATACAGGTTTGTAATGTAATAGAAATTTAAATAACCATACAACATAACACGAATTCAGTATGTGTATTTTGATGTTATAAAACACACACTACATGCTTGAGCCTTAGTTAACCACCTTCAGGTGTGAACACAGTGAACCTTTAATACCGGTTAACATTATGCGTTTTCGTGTGAGATCCCACTGACGTCATTTACATTATTATTGCAAAGCCAAAATGTCCTTTCTACATGTCAGTTAATAAAAGAGGATTATATATATTTAAGAGCATGAAGTGGAGTAAAATTAAAATAGGATTAACAATAGGATTAAAAATATAATTAAAAAAGTAGAACTAAAAGAAGATAACTGCGTTGTTTGCGATTTGGGAGGAGGCTGCTATGCTGGAGACGATATTTTGCAGACATTATACGCAGTCGTTTGCTGTATTAATGATGTTCGTATTTGCTTTTTGTCAGCGGGTTAGAGTAGTGGTTCAGCAGTTGCATGCAGTGGTCTCTTCTTTCAGTTTATATATGTGTATTCCCAACTTGTTCCTGTCGAATTATACGATGTCTTGTTGCGACCTGTGTAAAGTGAAGTGTGCCATTTCACCTAAGTTGCATTTTTTTTTAAGCTGAAGGCAAAGCAATACGCATTTATAAATATTATCAGTAGAGTAACGGGCGATATTTAGAAACAGTTCTTTTCTGAACCTGTAGGATGGAGTCAGTGGTGCCGCCGGCATTGTCATGTCTGCCTCGTAGCATTTAGTAACAATGGAGCACTGGCTATACTGGCTCGGTGTTCCCTATTAAAGCATTTTACCAAAACAGGGAGAGTTAACGGCGCATATCAGCTGTTATTTTGGAGCAATTTCCAAATAAGTCACAATAATCCCGTGTCGTCAGCTCATGCTATCGCGACATGGATTCACAACGACAAAGAATAACGTATTCAACCCTAACAAAGTGCTTTTGCGGAAAGAAAGGGCAATCCGTACGCCGGATACCATAGAGACTGAAAATGTTGCTGGGTAGCAGTCTATACTGTATAAAGCCATTGCTTTCGCGATTCAGCTTTTTCTAGTGCAGTAGTAGTAGTAGTAGTAGTAGTAGTAGTAGTAGTAGTTGTTGTTGTTGTACTACTACTACTAGTAGTAGTAGTTGTACTAGTAATAGTAGTAGTAGTTGTTGTACTAGTAGTAGTTGTTGTACTACTATTACTAGTAGTAGTAGTTGTACTAGTAATAGTAATAATAGTAGTAGTAGTAGTTCTTGTTGTACTAGTAGTAGTAGTAATAGTAGTTGTTGTTGTTGTTGTTGTTGTTGTACTACTACTACTAGTAGTAGTTGTACTAGTAATAGTAATAGTAGTAGTAGTAGTAGTAGTAGTAGTTGTTGTTGTTGTTGTTGTTGTTCCTTAATCATGTCGTATCCAGGAATGTGTACACTTCGTCGTCGCCTGATTTGTTGGCTTGTAATTATTTATGTGGGGATATTTAAAGAGCGACGTGAATCTAATCACTGACATAATGTTGTCAAACTGAAGTACAAAATTCAGGGAAGAATTTGGCAAGGTCCCAGTGGATAGACTATATTGCGTAACGTGGTGGGAAATATGTGCCGAAGGCTAGAGAAGTGGTAGAAAAGTGTGAAGATCAGCTTGAAGAGGTGTTTTGCAAGCTGTAATAATTTTATTTGCTTACTTCAAGGTATATTTTTGTAATTTTGTAAATAGAGTATTTTCATTCGTTAGTGTTGCGTTTGTAGTCGTCCGTTTTTCCGCCACGTCTGTTACTTCAGCACTAAATTTAGGTACGTGGTCAACTTCGTTTCAATCATCTGTAATCCTATTGCGTATTCCTTCTGTGACTTCAGCACAAGCGACTGGAAGGGCCTCTGGCCTTTCATAGTACCGTGCTTGTGACACAGAATTCAATTTACAATTGTTCTTTCAACCAAATCTCGTTTTCGTAATTGGTTATTTCATTATGTTTACCATTAAAATTTGTTACGTATTTTTCATTCTGAAAGTGATATTACAGAGCGATTTACCTTAATACCACCATAAAGAAACGAATAACGCCACGTTAACAACAGAATTTATATCACATATTTTTAATTAATTTTCGTCATTTATTCAGTCTATTTTCGTTGTTTTATTTGTATCAGGTTTCTCTTTTTATTTTTTTAAAGTCACATTTTTCAACTGAATGTTAAGGTGCAGTATTGTAGACCATTTATGGTGCTGTTTAGGTGTGTTCAAAGTAAAGAAAATTTAAACTTTTCTGTAATTAATTGTGAGGGATAGATCTAAAATTAATTTGCTTTTTCATTGCCTCGCTAGCGACAAATGATTTTCAAAATTTACTTGACAGGGGACTTCGACGCATTGTGAGCTAAATCTCATTGCTGTGCTACATTGTTTGCAACTTTAATGATCTGCATATTGAAAACAGTCTGATAAAGCAACGCTTTGGTGCGATTGGAAAGTCAAAGCAGAGTTCCATTCATATTTTCCATGTAAAAGGAAGTACAACATTAATCCTTCCAGCTGCGTACAGGAATGCTTTGAGATTATCTGAAATGTTGAAGCGATGCACTGTGTCGTCCTCTATATTCGAACCGCTGTACAATAGAAGCATTTTCACCTGTGGGCACAATAGAAATCCCTGTTCTGAGTACAGCCTGTTTCATCACATTTCTTAAGCCTGTACACTGAAAGTAAACAAAGTTGCGTGAGAGAGAGAGAGAGAGAGAGAGAGAGAGAGAGAGAGTGTGTGTGTGTGTGTGTGTGTGTGTGTAAAGTTTGAAATTACAAATTACAAATTTGTAATATTCTGGATAAGGCAGAAATAATCTGGCCAAGCACGAGAATTTGTGTAGCTTTTTGTAATGTGTTACATTGTACTGTCAGCGAGTTGTAATGTGTTACATTGTGCTGTCAGCGAGTTGTAGTGTGTTACATTGTGCTGTCAGCGATTTGTAGTGTGCTACATTGTGCTTTCAGCGATTACTGAGTTCTTAGTTGTTGTTGTTATTGTTTTATTCGTTCTTCGTTTAAATCCTACATGGTTGGCGATTCTGCACGTGCATAAGCAACCGTGTAATCTACAATTAAGAAATTTAATGAGACACGAGACAGAACGTAATTAGTACCTTGTTATAGGTTTCGTGTTTCTTTTTCATTCTCTTCTGCTCTATTTTTGTTTTGAAGTATTTCGGTCGTATTTATGTATCTGTGCTGCCCTTGTAATTGGCCTCTGTCCTTCAATGCCTGTTAAGTAAATAAACATGTATTGAATTTAATTGATTTTTATTATTATTATTGCTGCTATTTTTACGTACTTTAATACTATCCAGCAGAACAGACCACATGTTCAGTGACTGATACCCACTGGGCTAATCAATAAATTCGCCGCCTCTTAGAACCCAAAATTTAATTTTCGTCATCACAGGAGCTCGTCTGTGATGCCATCTTGAGCCGCTTTAAAGCTGTGCATATTCTCAGAGTTTGTACCGTCCTCAACAGAAACTGTACTAAATATCCTAGTGTTTACTCTGACAATGTCTTCCTGTATTTGGCCGTGATGCTATAAACATAAAGTTTCCTCCCTCACACCACAGGACTCAACAGCTGAAGCCTATCTCGAACAAACCTATTCCTGTTAACACTATACCCAATTTAGGTGTTTGCCACAGCTGATATCTCTATTTTCGTACCAGCGCTACGTCAGTAACCCATGTTACATACAGCAAATTTTATCTGAGAATATTATCACAAGTTCCTTTTTATATAATTTCTCGTTTTCAATTTAAGTTTTATACGACACAGCCCTTCGGTGCTTTCGTTTTTAATTGCTTCCACGTCCCCTACCTCCCTAAAACAATCACAACATATCACAACCACACAGAAGAAGGGGGTAAAAATTTATTTCATGTTTTTAATTTATCTGTGTAATTGTTTCATGTTGAATTGTATGGTTTAGTCCGTGCTGTATTTTTAATTTTATCTGAAAGAAGCCCGCCTTTTCTATTTATTCCTGGAAGGGACCTACCTCTACGGATCAGAGTCATCTTTGTGAAGCTGTTATTTTCTCTGCTGGTCACAACATTTTCTGCCTTGTATGTAACTCGTTTACACAAGACCTCACTACAGCGAGGTGGATCCAGTCGACAGTCTACACCATATTTACTTAACATATATTTTATTATTAACATTTGGGCTAATATTTTGCTTATGACGATCATTGAAATTGTTGCGCCAACTTACTGCAGATGACACGTGTAGGCCACGTGTTAGCTCACTGCTGGTGGAAATATCTGTCGTTTTAGGACCCAACGATGCCGGACAAAAATACGATCATGTGTTACTCTGACGTGTGTAGTTTATGACTCGTAGTATCCAAAAATTTTCTAAGAATTTTTTTTCTGTACCTCCTTTAAAGTACGGGTCCAATTTCGCAGTATTACAGGAAGTCGAAAATATTCTGTTTTATGTCTGTCGGTGTACGTTTGTACCTTTGCAGCATCCTACATCTCTGTATTTCAGTCTGCGTAACTTTAGACGTATCTGTCTCTCTACTTACGATCCTGACCTTTTCTACATTTTTACATCTAACGGAAACACACGAACCCTTGAATTGAGTATTAGGAAGCTTTTCATATGTTTATGCTTCTAATTCTCTCACAAGCTGTTTAAAACCTATAAAATTTAAATGCTACGATTTGTTGGCTATAATGTGGGTAGCTTCCCATATTCGCACGGTGTGGGGGACATGCAGCCGAGCGTCTGTAATAACGCGTAACCATCACGTTCTTCCGCTCCAGGGCCCGCAAAACATCTCCCCGGTCAACAAATGAAAAGCGAGAACCGTGCTATGTTAATGCAACACAATTCTTGTTATTGCACGCAGGAGGGTCATTATCAAGTTCTGTTTCATTTGATATTTTTCACCTTTAAACATAGAAATGTAACCTTAATATTGGTCGTAGCATTGTTGTATAGACTACATTCCTGTGTATTTTGGCTGTGCTGATGTTCAGTGTGTCTTCTCCTGTTTTTTAACGCCATTGAGAGACTAAATCGGGGATAAATGAAAATCATCATAAACAGGTTTGTTCTGCAGTTGCTGTTAGCCCGTTTCGGCTCTATGTCGGCCGAGTGTCAGTGACATCGTAAGTCATCACAGTACATCTTTAAAGAAGGAGTGCTAACGTCTATTTGGAAATAGCTTGTGCATGTTAAGTGCAGGCGATATAGGGCTGTGTAGCGTGTGAAGGCATTTAAACTTTGGTAACAGGAGTAGCAGTGTTCGCGCTGTTGCATATGATGTAATAACACGTGATACAGTGTTACATGTTTTGTAGTACAGTCCTGACAAAAATGTGTCTGTTGGTTTCAGTATTACTCAATTTACCATTTGATTGTTTTGTTATCATATTATTAGACATATTACCCTTACTTTTATGGTAAATATAGAACGAAATTAATAGAAAAATTACATTACAGTGCTGCATTGCAAACAGAAAAACATATACGCTGCCGCGGTTTATTGGAAACAAAACAACAGCTTCACTGCGGCTGTTTCATTGGAAACAGACCAATAACTACTCTGTAGCTGTTTTTACAAAATGTTCTCGTCTGATTCCTTACTTTAATAAGCTCTTTTTTATTTATGTAATTTATAATATCTCTGTGATAATCCTTCACTGTGTGTTTATTTCAGCTTACAATTGTAAGTAGGCTGTCAATGAATGCTGGAAAACATATACAAGCGAAACAAAAGTTTTATATGTTACTTGAAACACAACCATTTGTAAAAGCTGTACGAGTGCTGTTGTACGCAAGCAGTGTAATTATACACAGCGAGCACCGAGGGTAATTGTATGGCGCTGCAAGACGTAGGCATAATCAGGAGGAAAACGATGGTGGTATCCGATTTAAATAAAACAGAGGATTGTATTATTGCCTGTTATTCTAAAGAGAAGAAGAAAAAGGAGGCAGAAAGCAACAACAAAAATAAATTATTGCTAGTTTTACAGTTTGTTTCATGTTGACAGTAAGTATTACTCGTACATGTATGTAGTTTTATGTTTATTGCCTTTGAAACTAGCCTCAGAACAGATAAACTGTGTAGAGAATAAACTTGTCTGCTATAAGCCCGAAAATAAGGACTATTATTTTGGAAACAGCCACGTTATGGGCTGTACTTAGAGAAATTTCCCAGTGGCACGTCAAAGACACGTCATTTGGATGTAAATAGTGAATAAGCGTGGTACAGCGCTTCTCTTCTGTTTCTAAGTCAGTGTTCCAATGAGTCTCATTATTACTGTCAGTGTAGTGCGTGTCTTTCCCTAATTCAAAGCGTTAGGTTCCATTTTTGCCACATTTTCTAAACTTCCTGGTTTTTTTCTAAATAAACCAATGGGAAGCAGGGAGTCGACTCATATTCGAAACCGATTAATGCTTTGGTAAAAGCGATGATTCCATGATTTGATCTACCGTTATTTTTACTTATATGACGAAAAATAGCAGGAAAATTTCTGAAGAGTTTTCAGTAACTTAATTATGTCAAGTCAGAACAAGACAAGATGACAGAGCAGGAGACATACGTGTTTGCAGTGCGAGGCAGTTTGTATTTTCCAATACGTTTTACGCTCATGTGTCGTGTTTTAAAGGTAGTTTTGTTAGGCTTCGCTTATGGCCACTTGTGAAGCGGTATTTTGAGTTTGAAAAATGTCAAAGATGTAGCCCTGTGCCGTGCCTAACTTCGTTTTCAGACACCCGCGCATTTAGTTTTTTGTGTCGAATATCATATAATAAGAACAGTCCGTGGGCTTTATGAATGAAACTAATATGTACCAATACAGAATGGAACCCGGGATCGCTCTGTCGGTGGGGTCACTGGACTGAGGTTTGAAAATCGAGGAAACTTGGTTCGACTTCCGTCTGTGAAAAGATATCTTTTCTCTTCTTTTTTCTCTGCTGCCCAGCCAACCCCCTATTTACTGGGCACCAGGTGTCTTTTCCCCTGGGGTACAGTGTCCTGGATGGAGAGGTGACCAATTACCATCTAGCGCCGACGTTGAGAATGAGTGGAGCTATACCTACAATTACCCATACGCATTCATGTCGTGTACGGGAATACTTTCTCTTCATCGTTCTTTATCTACCCAACAAAATGAAGGCCCTGAATTATGTTTAAGTGACGCCTGTACATACCTGTAATAAGCATCGTCTGTCGTTTCTTTTGGTTAAAATGCACCATCTCGTAAGCTGCTCGGTTCATATGGATCCAGTCTTCAGGACTTGAGGCTATAGGCTATATTTTAACAAGACGGAGACTATGTGCCAATTTAATAAGACGCCTTGAGCATAAACGTCTCTAGAATTATCCTGATTATTTTTAAATATATTTAAATAAAAAAGACACATTTGTGTAAGGAATACTTAGAAATTACAAATGGGATCCAGAACACATTCGAAAGGAGAGAATTGTGACCTGACCTTTCTCGGACGCTTTAAATTAAACCACCAATATTTTGCTCCCAGCCGTCTTTTATTTATTATTGTATTTTTCAGAGTAAGTAAATATGCATGTGGTTATTTTTTTCTCATTACGTACTCCTGTATTTGCAGTGATGTTTGGCACTCAGTAATGCCAAAAGTTTCCGGTGTAACTGCTCCCCTTCCATTACAAATTGAACGAATGTACGGGCTCCAATCATTCTTCGTTCGTTCCACACTGTCACCCAAAGAAAACAAACAAACCCAGTAACCTAAACTGCTACAAACTACATACAAACAACGAAACACGAAGTGGGAATAATGTTAAAATTTGAATATTCGTGTTTTAACTATTTAGAAACAGTAGTTCTGCCATTCATGCTGAAAATATTAACCGTATGGCATGTATGAAGGGGCCGCGGTGGCGCAGTTGGTTGAGGCACTGCGCTACAAACCGGTAGGTCGCGGGTTCGATTCCCGATGGTGTCAATGGATTTTTTCATTGGCATAATCCTGTCGGTCGCACTATGGCCCTGGGGTCGACTCAGCCTCTAACAGAAATGAGTACCAGGAATATTTCCTGGGGGGTAAACGTGGCCGGTGCGTAGGGCTGACAACCTTACCACCTTCAAGTGCCGATTGTCTAGAAATCTGGGAGCCTCGACCTCCTGGAACCCTAAGGGCCTGTCCAGGCCTGTAATGGGACTGCTTTACCTTTTTTTACCTTATGTAGTACATGCAGCACTGACGGTACTGTACTTTTATTCGCTGTTAATTGACAAACTGAAAAATTCAAAATCCAAAATTACAGTTAGAATAATTTAAATCTCTTAAAGCTTAGGTGTTATTGTACGTAGTGCAAATTTTAACTCCAAAAACTCCACCTTTTGCATGCGTACTGTATGTATATGTCCTGTATGAATCTTACAATAAACAACAACAATTTTACTGTTCAGCATTTGCCGATTGCTGTTTATAATGAAAGCACATTGTGTTCTCTGCGACCTACTAGCTGAATCCGTACGATAATTTTAGCCTTCAAAGCGTTAACTGGTTTTAAACCACTGAATTTAGATTACTTTAACAAACTCCAAAGAGCAGAAATTTTCTCAACAAATAAATGGTGACTCAGTGAAGTAACAGATCGCTTTTACAAGCCGTGAAATTCTGTTGATGTGGAGCCAATACTGTTTGCGTCCTCCTATTCCATTTTTGAAGGATTGATTTAAAATTATCATCCAAACTGTACCTCCAAATTTTCTTTTTGGATTCTTCTTCTCATTTATCCGTACGAACTGCTTACTGAGGGCTTAACAGTCTGAGGTTGATTCTGTAGGAAGAATAATTGTGCCTCGGAGCTATGGGGAACTGGATTGTGGTTACATGTAACGAGTCTGCAGTTGCCGGACAGGTAACTCGTAGGCAGATACAAGAAGTTCATAGAGAATTGTGATGGAGAAACACCGTGGAAATCAGCAAGTTCAAGGAAGAAGGAGAGAGGAAGGGAAAAAAGGACTAAGAAGAAAAGTTTTAGGATATCATTAACATATATATGAGGAAAATAGACACTGAAATTGAGAGTTATAAGGAGCGAGTTCAGGATTCCGTGCATTTGCAGTGTTCAGCGTTCTGGTTTTGACATCGGAGAATTGTGCATAATTAATAGAACTGCTGCAAAAGCATTTATGTTTATAGGAAATAGTTTAAGTATCCAGCGGCTAGCATCTGACCCTTGAAATACGAATGTAAGACGTGAAAGTACTTTGCTGCCTGATACCGTAAAGAGCGTCACTGTGCTTGGAGGTTCCCTGTTTCCCCCACTTGTCCTTCTGACAAAGACTAGTATTAAGATGAAGTGAGAATGGAGGTTTGGTGGAATGATACTGACAGGCGGATCGCCAGATAATCACAGAAAATGCGTCCCAGAGCTATCCCCCCCCCCCCCCCCCAAGTCTTATGAAGACTGGCTTGGGACCAAAAGTGACAGGAAAATGACTAACCTCCTTACACCTGGCAAGGCATTTTAGGAACGAAAGTTAGCCTAGTTATATTGCAGTATGCACTTCGTACCACGCAGTAAAACCTACCGGTCTCCATTTGAAAACACGCTCAGTTAATTTTGCAGAGGAAGTTAATTACTGTTTGTTCAAATATCCGTACAAAACACAGACATAAGCCCGGTGAGCAGAGCGTAGAATTTTAAGTGTTAAACCTGGTGGTATATAAAGTAAACACTGGGCTGCAAGGGGCTAATTTCTACATACACCCGCAAGTGTACTCGCATTCATACTTGCATATATACGTGTTAAGTGCGTTATGGGAAACAGAAAATACTCCTGTTTATATAATAGTGCAAGTTGATTCCAGGACCACACAAAACATAGGGGAATGTATTAGACCCGTGGGTGTTTCTTGTAAATAAATTAAATAAATACAGAAGTGTTGGAATCTGTTGATGGAAGAAAAACGTACATTTTATAGTAACACTCTAAGTCAGCTGGATAGATCCCCAGTGACAGTCGATGAGATTTATGCTGTTGAATATTGTCAAAATTTTTGTCTTTTGTAAGCTCGCAGGATAAGCTAAGAAAATACCTTAAATTAGCCCCCAAAAAGAAGACATTAAATTACTCTGACGTGAATTTTGGCATCACGGTGGTGGTGGTGGTGGTGGTGGTGGTGGTGGTGGTGGTGGTGGGGGTGGTGGTGGCGGCGGATGCGGCTGCGGCGGCGGCGGTGGTGGTGATGGTCGCGGCGGCGGCGGCGGCGGTGGTGGTGGTGGTGGTGGTGGTGGTGGTGGTGGCGGTGGTGGTATTAGTATTATTAGTATTAGTAGTGGTAATAGTAGCAGCAGCAGCGGTAGTATGTAGGTAGAAGAGAGCAGAGTAAACGCTAAAGAACGGAAAGGTAGGAGATATTTGGTGGGAAGGGAATTCTCCGTCACTCGAAACTGTCATCCTGTAATGTCAACAGTAGTTAACAAGCGGTGACAACCTCCCCTTACTACTTCCAGCACTCATCTCAAATGCCATCTCTCAGGAAACCTCCGTTATATTAATGAGCTTGGAAGCATTAAGGTTTCATAACTTTACGTCACAATGTCTCACAGCGTCTCCGGACTAAAAGGTTGCGTAATTTTATATTAATGTTGATATATCAAATATTATGAAAGACACAGTTTATGGACCAGTTAATTCAACAGAAAAAGTTATGTATAATAATTTCTGTGCCCTGTAGTAAAACGGAGAAACCTATACAAAATTTTGGCCGGGAAAACTTAAAAGAAGAAACCACGTGGGCGAATACATAGGTGGAAGGATGATGTGAAAATTGGCCTTTAAGAAATATGATGTAATTACGAGAACTGGAGTCAACTTGCTCAGGAACTGCATCAAGGCTGGTTCCAGTAAACACCATAACCGACGTTCGGATTACGTAAGACGTTCAGACGAACGGTATAGTGTGAACTTATTTTCGTATAATTACTCTGTGTGCCATTAAAAAATTTACCACTTCTCGTATGAAAATTCGGGTGAAAATGTAATTTTTAGTTAAGTTTAATTTTTTTTTCTTTTCTGATTGACATGTAAAATACTGCAGCATACATTTTTAAAAATCTGTGTCAAGTACTTTGCATTCAGCGTCTTTACATTTCTTTGCTGGGGCAAGGCCATAAGAGAAAAGAATTATTATACGCTTCTTCCAGACTTGACGCTAATAAGTTATTCAGTATAACCTGCAGCTGATGATCACAAGAAAATCCCTTTTTGGGGGTATCCTCTGAACGCAGTCTCTATCCCTAAAATGAATTTCTGTTGTCTCATATCTCTGAATATACATTCTTTCTCCCGTGCAGGCATCCGTGTGCCAGTTATTTCCTTCATAAGGATCTCAACGTTTCCAAGCGCAGTGTCATGTGGATTTCTGGTAGGATTCCCAAGTTGCACGAATCAGAATCAGTCATTTTTACGTAACTACGTCACTACCTAACTGCATGCAGTGAAGTTCTAATAATAGTTTCTCAGCTGTCACGGAATTCCCTGCCCTCTATGTAAAAACAAACGTTCATTACCGTGTTCAAAAGCACCAACTACTTCTGTCTAATTTGAATCAGATGAATTTAGTTTAGACCCATTCCTTCTATTTCCGTAACGCCCATTGGAGTACTTTCCTCATATCTAGTTCCAGTTCTTCCAAGTTGCCTCTTTCTTCCAGAGTTCCCCACTTAATCCTGTATGAATTTTTCTTTTCGGTCATACGTAACACACCCTGCTGAATCTGGCAAACAAATTATACTTTCTGGCCCCCCCCCCCCCCGTAGCTTTTTACTTTAACCGCCCTTTCTAAGGTAGGGAAGAGTAAATATTACGTATCTCCTCATTTTATATTTTCCCGAAATCTCCCGTTACTTTACCTCAAGATTTCCACCTCCTCGCACTGGTTTCAGAAAACTTCGATTTTTATCTACTCTTCAGATAAGCATGAAATTTCACGCCCGAGCGGAATTGAATGTTCAGAAAGGAACAGAAATTATTTTCACAAGCGTGGTCTTGATGTTGCAATTCGCAGCTTCACTCAGCTCTTCGTGAAACTTTGCGTGTGGCTGCGTTAATACGATACGGTGCTGTAATTTCACATCGTTCCGGATTTTCCACAGAACTGACTAAAGTTATAATTTGAATTAATCTTACATGTTGAAACACACACATTTCAGATGTGAAGACATCTGATTTGTGCTGCAGGATGTTTTACACTGGTGCTTTCTGATTCGTGAATAAACATTTATACTTTGCCTCGCCCTCCTACATAATTTATGCTCCAAACAAAATGTCAAATTATCATAACCGCAGTCTGTCAGTTTAATATTAAAGTATTTAGAGTGTGTCAAACTTTTAGAATGGTCTATTGCCGTTACGCAACAACGTCGCAACTTACACAGTACAGAGTGTACCTGTGAGCTGGTAACGGTGACTTATTACAAAAGCGTGTCCAGCTATCCTCTGGAACCTGTGATGCATTTTACTACTCAGGCTTCAAGTCTAAGATTGTAGCACTTCCGCCCTTAGTGTGTGATATTCCCAGTATAGCTGATTTTTTGCAAAATGTGTTGCTTCTTTCATGTTACCGTTTCCACATACTAGGTACATGGTAGCTCTTTCGTGGCAATTCTTGCGGCCCCACTGATTAGTGGTACAATAAAGCATTATATGTGCCACATTCATTGAACTGCTGTAATCAAATTTTTGTATTTGAGTTTATTTTCAGCTTCCTTTTTTTATTACATTCTTATCCGATGGTATTGCTGCATCTATGACGAAGCAAGTATCATGTTTCTTTTATTATTATTATTATTATTATTATTATTATTACTCTTGAGTAATTGAAAAATTTGCTACTCTTCTCATTTTTGTTGTGCAGCAGGCTATGTATACTTATGTGTATTATTCGGAAAATATTCAGCATGTAGAAGTGTACTAATATAATCCTTTTAATCAATTTATTGAAGAACATCTCAGAAATTAAGGCGTGTCGTACTTAAAATATTCTTCTCTCTACCACCAAAAGGCGTGTTGTCGTGTTTATCGAACAGATATTTACTTAACAGCGACTATAAAGTTTCTGCGCGGTGGAATATAAGTGGCTGTCAGCCCAGAAATTCATTTGCCCATAGTACAAGTATTATTCATTATAGATAATAGGAAGTACGATATATCGGGGGATGTCCAGTGTTGCATTGCTGTAACAAGTTTCTTTATAAATAGATCAGTTGAACTAAAAAATTGTAAGAATTCCACTTAGTATTCGTAAGTTGCTGTAGAAATATCTCATTTTTAAACAAAATGATCCGGCCATGGACCTTAATCTGGGTGCGCACACCTTCCGTATGATATACAGCGATCAGCTTTGTACCTGTGGAAAGTCCGGTTTGCTCGGAATTAAGTGTGTAGCGGGAAGGGGTCTACCCGAATATATTAGATAACTCTCTCAACAAAACATGTCATATTGGCTTGATGACCTGACTGTGCGTCATGTGGAAGTGAAAGCTTTCACTTGTCCATAAAAGAGTCAAAATTAAAACCAAAATGCAAAGAATCTGACGAAGTTGTAGCCTTAGATTTCGATGAAACGCAGCATTTCTGTGTGCGACACACTGTTCACGCAAACCCAAAAGCTAGTAATGGTGTAGTACATAGCCTAAGTGTAACGTGAGCAAAATAGTAACCATTTTGCTGTATAGACCGATAAAAGTTACTGTTTGAATAAATAACGATATAAAAAATAGGAATGTTATATATATATATATATATGGCCTAAGCGATATATTAAAAGTTTTTAACATTCACGTAAATTTTTAACATATTACTTAGGCCATATACATACAGTATATCCAGTGTTTTTTTGTACATTTATAAAGTATTCATGATATAAGGTGAAGATCTCCTGCGTATAACATGTAGGGTTTCCATTCTTATGGTTTTTATTAATGCCGTGTTAGTGGCTCTTTACTGAACTGAAAATAGTTGCCGGTAAAAACGTGTACAATACAGCCTGTTGGGCGTGACTGGCGAACTGACAAAATACACATTTACTGCAAGACGATACATTGCTTTGAAAGGACAGACAGTAATTGTAAGGTCTTAAAGTAATAACTATATGTAAATCAAAAATTTGGAAGTGCAACAGGGAAAATATGCTATATACATACATACATACATACATACATACATACGTACATACATACATACATACATACATACATACATTCATACATACATACGTACATACGTACGTACGTATGTATGTACGTACGTATATATGTACGTACGTATGTATGTACGTACGTACGTACATACATACGTACGCACATACGCACATACATACATACATACATACATACATACATACATAC
>BLKM01004546.1:1148086-1173817 GCA_013340265.1 Coptotermes formosanus
AGACATACATAGATACATACATACATACATACATACATACATACACACACATACATACATACATACATACATACATACATACACACATACATACATACATACATACATACATACATACATACATACATACATACATACGTACGTACGTACGTACGTACATACATGCGTACGTACGTACGTACATACCTATATACGTACATACTTACGGAATCTTTTTTACAGGAAAGACGATGTCTGCTGTGGGTTGTGAGAGAATAAATTCTGTGTGGCCATCAACATTTGGGAATGTACCCACAGGTGCCACTAGTGTAGCGTGGCGGTCCCTTGCTGATGAGTGTCGAGACGTTGCTCTGTTATAGCTGATACTGTCTGCTGCGCTTGCCTTTTCTCTGTATCAGCTGGAGAGGAAACAGGTTCAGGCACTTTTAAAGTTCTCCAACTCCGGTATCAAACTCATTTTCAAACACAACATCAGCGTGTCTAATCTCAATTTGAAACTCTACAGCATAATGTTATCAGAAGCATAGCTTCATTGTACGCATATTATCATGGACTTCGGCCATTGTCCGCAGTGTTGTATCGACTGACATCACACTGACCTATATCTTAAGGTACGATGTTGTATGGTGAGCGTCAGATTTTGCAGTAGAAACCGAATCTTTCTGAATTCTAGACTAGAAATCAACGCAGTTCCGTTGTTGAGAGTTAACGCCGCGTTGTATTTTGGAAGTACTGTATTGTGCCGGAACTGGAGGGCCTAACTGCAATGAGTGCTTCTAGAAGCGGTCAGCTGTACCCGTACAAATCAAGCTACCGGTGAGGGGTCACACAGTGCAAAGTGTTGCTCACAAATAGCAGCTCCTTAACTTGACTGGATGCATCCCGGGTCTTTATTTTAAAATTATTACAACTGAGTTGGTCATAAGAAGCGAGTAATTAACATATCCAAGTATTACAGTCTCAACTCCATTCACATATTTCCTCTTCTTGCGTCTGCGTCTCAACGTCATCCGCTATGACAAACCCAAAATATCAGTCTGCCAATACGTACGTACGAACCACCTTTTTCCTTACATCCTCCCAATGAGCTTATGATTGAGGAGACAATACCAACGTAACCCAAGCCGTTTCACTACCGAAGGCGTCAAACACATGAACGACTTACCCATAAAGTTGACAAACATCAAGCTTCCTCACAGCTTCCCTTAATCTTTCGCCAGCCACTAGAATTGTGCCGCCGTCTCTCCTTGCAGCATCCTGTTGACTGACTTTCAAAGTTCCTAAACCCGATCTAGGCAACCACACCCAAACAAATAAACAAATAACAGCAGAAATCTGCTAATATAAACAAAGCGACGTCGGCAGCAGAAATGAGCGAATGAGAGCCATTACAGTACCGAGTTTTATTCTTGACCAAAGACCGGGTACTCGGACCCAGATTCTCGTCGTTTTCTAAATTACCCCGATAAGTGGACTTGGTCGCTTCGTTCCATGTCACACTCGATTTGGAATGCATAATTACATGTTCTTCTGGTACTCTGTATCCTGTGCAGTTGAGGCAGAGTCGTTAGATAAACTGAAGAGTAATAATGCGCAAAGGAGTAAACGACACACCTGGTTAAATATAATGACAGAAATTTTAAGTTGTTCATTAATCTGTTACCATTATTATTATTATTATTATTATTATTATTATTATCGTATTAAATCAGACTACTGTTCTATGCCTGCAATATTTTTGAATCAGCACGTAATTAAGTGTACCGTGGTTCTATTCAGCGACACAGACCAGCCCCGAAATGTAAACGTAAAATGCCAAGATGAATTCCACGTGTAAAACAGTACACCGTTCAGTTTTCACACAGTGTTTCATTCATCACTCTATCAGCTCAGCGGGTAATATGTTCTTCGATATTTATTGACTGATTACAGTAAAGAGTTCCTTGGCTTTAATGTGCTATAACAGAATACATTTAAACTTCTGTAAGATATTACCAAGAAAGCGATGCTCAATGCCTGTTTCCAAACACGATCATTTACGTAATTCTCAACGTCACAACTCACATGTTTAGAACTTTTCGGTAATATTTTTCCTTTCAGAGCCTCGCGTTCAAATGACGGGCTTCACATTCCTGTCTACCCGTGTCCACTATTTCCAGTAATTCTGAAATTGCTGTTTGCTTCTGAGAACGATACTCTACAGGAGCAGTCACAAAATAAAGGCGATTCTTTGTGTGTTCTGACGAAATGACTTACAGTAATTCAGATGTAACTTATTTTCCTGGGCAGTTGACCTGAATCTGAATGCCGTGGGTCGCGAATTTTTCGAGTCTTAAGCTGTCTTTCAATCGCATTTCTTTCTGCGAAAAGGATACAGTTTCTGAAATGTAAGCTTTGTCAGTTCCTATTGTCAATTTAGGACGATAGTCGTTCTCGTGACTGGTCGTATATTTTTGCAGAATTGAGGAACATGAAGAAAAGTATGCAAATTCTGTTTCCTTTAATATGGGCGGCTTGTTAGACTGGCTTGCCCCCCCTAATCCCATCGAACAGTTCGGTTCTAATGACAGTGCACCCGACATGCATTATTTGGCGTAGGGGACTTCTCCGAAGAATACTGGATATAGAGAAAGTTTCATAAAATAGGCCAGGATCGCTTTCTTCTCAGTAATTTTCACTCACTTTACATAAGCATGGTATCAACGAATTTGTTGCGAAAAGTGTAAGCTGATATAAATGTGTTAAATAATGGATGAACTAAATAAAAATCAAAATTCAGCAACAAAAAAGATTTTTTGAGTCGAGGCAGTACAGTGTCGCTGGTGGAATGAAACAGGTGCGGCGCCAAATACAAGATAAAGTTATGAGCTAGTGTGAAGCCGAGCAGAGCAGCAGATGTGTGTGGCTGCAAGGCTGTGAAATATTGTGTTGGGATAACTCAAGGTACTTGCACGCCACCTAGAGGCGTCCAGCATGATCTAGAGAAAGGCCTCTGCAACTCGCTCGGAATTTTTGTGAAAGGGGAATTGGAGACAGAGGTTAGTCGCTCACAAATCAAGTATTTCTCAGTTTCTGGTCATAAGGTGTAAAGACCACGCCTACAGAGTCTATACAGCCTTTTTTTGTAGGTAAATAGAATTTATTGATGATGTACAAAAGCGAATCACAAATATATCTATAAGCCTAATTTAAATTACTGGTGTAATAAATATTATGAATTATTTCTTAAACGTCTATCTGAAGATATTAATGATATGCAAAAGAGGGATACTTGATTTATGCTACCTAGTTCTCGATGTTTGTGATTCTCTTTGGGGTTCCTTAACGATGTGTTCCGCAGTCTGTCACCATAAGCGTCTTTTGTACTTATCAATAATGATACAGCGGCAACCATTATAAGACAGAGAGACAAATATAGTATGGGTTTCAATGTTGAAATGTTGTACGTCACAACAAATTGCTGGCTGGAGGTAGGATTAAATACAGGAAAGTCGTAATGTCTTTCAGGTACGTTGGGTTGCCTACGAGGAAGCATATCATGGGCACAGTGATGACTATTGATTATTAGTTAGACTATGTCGACCGATCATGGGTATCGAATAGGGTGGTCATGTTTGTCATGAACATGAATGGTGACGGGCTGAAAGACGTGATTGCTTATTATTTTGTACGCTGTTTCTTGTCGTTAAATTCCTGAGCAGGCAGAGAAATACGTTAAAAACCCCTCGTGTTTTAATTGTGATCTTTTTCTAACCCAAACGGTAGGATAACAAGAAAAAGTGACTTCAGTTGTGTATAACGTTAGGAAAACTAAAAGTAAATACAATTATAGAGGCATTTCTTATTTGTATGGGTATCTAATGGCGAATATTTGTGTCCTGGTACGAAGGGCTCGGAAAGTTATGAAGGTCTTCTTATAGAGCAGTCAGTCCCATTGACCCGCAGTTCATATCGCAACGTAATTCAGCGTGCCGTCATTTTGGTTTCAGTCACGCAACGCCAAGAAAATTAATAACGAAATGCAAAGAAGGTTGAACAGCGTAATAAAGGAATGGTTTAAAGGAAAATTAGACAAGCGGATGTGAAATTGATTTCATAAAGATTAAGATGTCCGTAGAAGATTTTTGGTCGTTACGGTTTCAGTGAAGTATAGAAAGTGTCAGGGTGTTTCTGCAGTATGTCCCTGCATAAACTGATTCATGGTTCGTCTTCAAATTGCTGATGGATGTTGGCTGAGCATATGTTGAATATGAAGTGTCAGGGACGGTCGATAGTCTGTCCTCCAGCCTGGAGGCTTGGCGAAGTGTTGTGAACCCTTCACCCTAAACTGCTTCATGTTTTGAGCCCTTTATGAGAGCGGCGGAACTGGAACTGGACTTCTTATGAACAGCACAGGAATGTGGGGCTGCCGCACAGGCTGACTGGGGTACTCGCACGTGTGTCTACGGCATCAGTTGCCACAGTTTTTATGTACATCTGGACTTCGTGTAGTGTGATTATGAACAACACATCTGTTTGTGATGGAAAAACAGAATTATCCGTAGGCCTATTTAATTAATTCTGTGTTCCATGTATACAGGTGATCCACGTATCTCAACAATGTTGGTCTTCGGAAGAGTTCGTGTACTTGCCGGACACTTTGAAGTGTGTGTTATAATAATGTGTTTTGAGATTAAGTATTTGTGGTACTTTCACTCAATAAAGGAAGGTGTGTGTGTGTGTATGTGTGTGTGTGTGTGTGTGTGTGTGTGTGTGTGTGTGTGTGTGTGTGTGTGTGTGTGTGTGAGAGAGAGAGAGAGAGATCTACTTATGTACTTAATCCAGTAATGTAGTGTAAGTAGAATGGAAAAAAAATTCTTCTGTAATTTCAAAACTCCAAGATTTCTGTACACAACACAAACAGCAAGAATGAAGAATTCCTTTCCAATTCAAAAGGGCTTCTACTAGATATATGTAATTTTGTAATAAATTAAAATTTAATAAAATGATAACAACCGTCATATGCAAGGTTTTATGGAGCAGCTTGCTTTGTTGCCATTAATGTGTACACATGTGTGTATACACATGTGTACACATATTCCGGCCTGACTTCCACTGAGCTATTATCAGCCATTATGAGCACAGATGCCATTCATACTTCGCTGAGTGACAGACTCAGTTAATTGCCGTATGCGTCACGTGACACACAAGTTTCTGTACGCTTCCTTTCAAAATACCTTGTTTATGTTATCGTGCTGTATCGTCTGCTTCACGACTTTTATTTAGTTTATACTTTTTTTAACCCTTTAAAGCCGAAGCGTATCTGTTTTATATAAGGACTCAGTGCGTACCGCGCTGTAAACACTCTCCGCTTCGGTTATAAAAACCAATCTCTTAATGTTTTATAAGGCAAAAGTTGCTGTTTGTTCTGAGATCCGTACAAAACACATAAACAAAATGTGGGCAACACGTAGAATTTTTTAATGTTAAACATGGTCTACGTAAAGTTACCGCTGGGCTTTAAAAGGTTAAAACAAACTAGGCTTAGTAAGTACAAACAATGCTTTTTACAGCTAAGGAATTTTATTGTATCCGACTTTAAAATTTAGCTAGACTAAAAAAGTGTTTGTCAAATAGTAACAACCAAAACAGTAGAGGTATGTTTTTGTGTTATCACCTAATTACAATAAAAAGAGTGAGCTTTAATGTACCTGAGTATCCTACTGACTGAAGCATCGCAAATCAATTCTTGACTTTTGGTTTTATTGTCATCCTTGCGGAGATATTGTTATCCTTGCGGAGATATTGTTATCCTTGCGGAGATATTGTTATCCTTGCGGAGATATTGTTATCCTTGCGGAGATATTGTTATCCTTGCGGAGATATTGTTATCCTTGCGGAGATATTGTTATCCTTGCGGAAAGCCAATTAAAATCACATCTTGCGTCTTTCTCTCTTTTCTTCATCCAGTCATGCTCACAAAAGAAGCAGAGAACCGACAGACGAATTCTGATACAATGTGACACTGCAGAACTTCACGTAGAATTTACTTTCACATTACATTGGGTAATTTTAACTAGTTTGAAGGAACACCTGCTTGTGTTTCTAGGTGACTGTGGAGTGAATCTGCAAACTACACTTTGGACATATGTTGTAGAGAAAAGTAAAACACAAATATATATGGTGGTATTTATTTTGCTCGTTATCCCAACTAAGACACGAACCGGTCACCTTCCACATTCAAGTCAGAAGCTTTAACTCTTGAGTCCGCTTGTTGCCTGTGTAGGACAGTTTGTCGAAAGTAACGTGCCCAAAACTGGGTGGTTCAAAATCACATTGTATTTTAATATGTTGGACATAAGTGTGTTCATTTGTTTGGTGGGGGGTTAGGTGTAGAATACAGCAATGAAATTGCAGTTCATTTTTCAGCATTTCAGCTCTTAAATACAGAGTCAATGTCGCAGATCTAAATCCTTACTAGAGTGTCTTCCATCGAGATACTAAGATCTGAACACAAAACAACTCTCTGATACAAAATACAGAAGCGAGGATAGCAGAGTAGTGCTTATGTCAAATATTTTCCTTGTAATCACTTCTTACCAATAGTTCGTTTTCTCTCGGACCCGTTTTTATAACACGTATGAAGAATGGCTGGGATTTCACCAAGCCCTGAGAGTGGTGCACGGAGATTTTATGTTGGGGGTGGGGGGAGGGGGAAGGGAGGAGAGATTTGGGGCTCGAGATGGAGAGGCGGCCACAGGCAAGCAACAGCCAGAGCGATACATGGGAGAAATAAACTACATACAGAGCAGCGGAAAGTAGCGAAAGGTTTTTGTACACTACATATAATTTTAAATAACACATGGAGAGAGTGTATTTTGGATCAGAGCAGCTAAAGAAGAAAGCAACAGTATCTGTAACTTACCTGCAAATTAGTTACAGAGTGTCGTATTCTAAAATACACGCGACATGCAATAAATGTTTTCACGTTATTTTGCTGAACTCAAATCACACTCACTACAGTTAACAGTGGCAGCGACGTATAACATTTGGGCTGCAGACCTGACACTTTGCGTGACACCGGCCTTGTATGCATGTGTACACACACACACACACACACACACACACACACACACACACACACACACTCACACGCGCACGCGCCTCTATTGCTATCCCAATACAGACCTGGACAGCTTCTTAGGACTCCAGGATGTTGAGACTCCCAGAATTTCTAGACAGTCGGCACATGAAGGTTGCAAGCCTGTCAGCCGTAGGCACCGGCCGTGTTTACCCCCAGGAGATACTCCTGGTACTCATTTCTGCTAAAGGCTGAGTCGATCTCAGAGGTACTTAATACAAACTGTAATTCATAAAAGTAGAAACGGATAAATGTTTCACTATCTGAAAGAAAATAACGGAAAGAAGAAACTACAAAGTGAGGATTGTTCATTACTGAGGCTGTTCTTGATGTACTAGGGCGAGGGTGATCAGACGGATGTGTAATGGAAAATGTATAAGAAATATTTTAAATATATACAGACACTTGGAAGCATGTCTGAAGAACAACACTTCGGACAAAATATGTGCCTGTTTCATTTAACAGCGCTGTCAGTGGGTAAGACTATACAGCGTCAGTGAGAGGCGAATGACACGCGAGCATGAAGCATCACATGACATTGACGGGGGAAACAGACGTACTGGGAGCAAAACCTGTCCCATTGCGACTTTTTGCACCATAAATCCTACATTGACTGGCCAGAGTTCGAGTCCGTACCTCCACGTTGAGATATTACGTGTAAATATGAGGATAATATTAAAATGGTTCACTAAAGAACTCGATGGAAGCCTGTGGATTGGATTCATCTGATTACGGATAGAGACCCACGGTCAGCCCCTGTGAATAGAACAGTAATGTTGAGGTTATCAAAGCCGTGTTTCTGTGGATTCAGGTCGCCTGAGGTATGATGCTGTCTCTTTGGCTGGGAATTATCCGAGGTTTTGAAGACATTACATTCCGTAGACACGTCGGTGACCATCAGCCACTGGCAGAACAGTTTATCCCAGATGAGCTGAAACCTCACAACAGTAAATCTTCAGGTTCTGAAAAAATGTGGGGTGTTTCTTGACAAGGTAATTAGCTCTCATCTTCATAAAGTAGAACTCTAGCATATGGAGTAACTCAGACTTGCATATTATTAACCTTTTAAAGCCTAGCGGTAACTTTACGTACAACCAGGTTTAACATTAAAAAATTCTACGTGGTGCCCACATTGCGTTTGTGTGTTTTGTACGGATCTCAGAACAAACAGCAACTTTTACCTTATAAAACATTAAGAGACTGGTTTTTATAACCGAAGTGGAGAGTGTTTACAGCGCGGTACGCACTGAGTCCTTATATAAAACAGATACGCTTCGTCTTTAAAGTGTTAAATATTAACCCTTAGAAGGTTTTCGTTTATGTAAATTATAATACGGATTCAGTTTGCATCCCACAGAAAACACAATTCGTGCCCATTATGGGGATAACGTGGCTCAAGTTGTATATGTAGCTATTTGGTACTTGCTATGACAACCATATGAAACACATAAAGACAGTGTGTGGTCAAAATGCAGAATTTCCTAACGCTACAACATGTGGTACATATAGACAGCGCTGGGTTTTTTATAGTTAAACTATTTACTTTTTTCGACTTTTCTCTTATCGCAGCACTTTATAATTTCATTTTGTTGTCACTGCGACGTTTTCTGTGCGAAGACACGCGAGGTCAGTGCAACATGAAGCTACCGTCGCCAGAAATTTCGGGGTGCAAAAATAACAGCACATCGGACGAGAGAAGGGAAATTGAAATGTCAGATATGTAAACGGCCTGAAGATTTACGCGAATGCATAAATAAACCACTCAAGAATGTTTTCTGCCCGTGGTAATCTCATACGTCTGATACCGTGTTTACAAATATGGACTCCCTTCTGTTGTATAAAATACGTATCCTTTACATAACACGAAAATTTTGATTACGTACTGCCTATGTTTAATACCTATTAATAAACGTAGAATCTTAAACATAGTAAGTATTTCTCGATTTATGAAACACAGTCGTCCTGTCTGTATGAATTGTGCTGCTGAAATATTCGTTAAGTACAATGTGAGGTAAAGTTCACCCTATAACAGGCCGTGAAGGCTCAGAGAGGGCGTAGAGGTATAGCTTACTCTTTCTTTAACATCGGCGCTAGATAGAGGTGGGTGGTCAACGTCACGCCCCGGCCGCTTTACCCCGGGAAACAGACACGGTGCCCATCGTACAGAATGGCGGTTGAGCATCAGTGCCGGTCTGGACCGGTGCTGAAAATCCCCCCCCCACTAGGATTCGATCCCCGGACCCTCCAGCCCGTAACGAGTCGCTACACCAGCTGAGTTCTCCCGGCCCACGGATAAAATATAAATAAGGAAATTAATATGTTTTGAGGCTATCGTATAATCTATAGAGTTGCTGGAGCGTCATTTAAAGAGCGGTACGTAGTCTTGCACTGGTCTCAATTCAAATACTCGAAGTAAGAATAAAGGCTTCTAGGTGTAGATGGGAGGTCAATATGAAGTTGCATCTTTTAGAAATAGGAAGGGGATGGGGCGAAATTTTTTATCTGACGCAGGGAGGGAACGAACGGCAGGCTGTTGTGATTGTAACTTTGGCAGACAATAAAATGCTGGGAGTTTCTTGACTATCTGAGAAACTATTAGCTTCTCAAGAAGGGCTGCTCAGTGTAATAAGTGAGTGTTAATTTTGAGGTGTTACAGTAAACTTCCGATAATGTGGAACCATCGGGTCCGCAGTGATGCCGGACTATCGGGAGACTATAAATAAACTCTGAGCTAACATTACAAATTGCAAATATCGTCTATCAAATACCCAATAATAACACCTCTATGCGCAGCTCTATGTGGTACAATAATGCGGTATTTGCTTTTAATGTCTTATTCGACTAACGTTTCTGCTTGTATATCAACCCCTGTAACTTCTCACACAGTAATGATGTCATAGAAGCAAATATTAAGGAAAATATAATTTAGTTTACTGTTTATAAACGTTTAAACCCACAAACTTATTTATGCTCGCATCTTCCGGGATGAATAATTTACTCATTTTTAGTCGTACTAGTTTCGTTCAAAACCATAAAAGCTAATTAAATTAAACTATCCCAAACTCATCCCCGCATAACACAGCGTGTAACGTTTTGCTGGTCGATTACATGAATACCCAAACAAGGATGTTCTGGTGCTGTTCATATCAAGTGTGAATATTTATGCACTGTTGTACTGAGCCCGTGAGACCGTAAGCATTATGGATATTTGTGGCAACAGCTAGCGTTCATGCTTTTTGCTGTGCCTTTCGGCCTCACTTCCCGAGAGTCTGCTTTTTGTGTTTGTGCTACCTCTACCTGCCTTTGTTGTAAATTGGAATTTCACTATTTAGTGGCATGTTTTCAAGACGTACATGCAAGAAAGGTTGACAGGTGTAATTTGCTATGTGACGGGGCGGTGTATAGCCTGCTGTTAGCTGTATCCACTTGTCAACTAGGCTAGTTCACTTTAATATCAATTATAAATAGCAGACCAAAACGTGGAGTGAATTTAACACTTGAAATAAATTGTTTGACTCACGTTCTGAACAACCACTTTGTCTTACAGCTGTTGTTAATGGCTATATAATTGTTACTTTCCTTTCTGGGCTTACCACCTACTGTGTTTTTACAGTAAGTGGATTAAAGTGAATGACTTACCGAGGAAGTAAATGTCATTATGACCACACGAAATCTTCTTCCTTTTTCTTTCTTTGTTTCTTAGTCTGACACACACTTGATAGGACTCCTCTGAACGAATGATCGGCCCGTTGCAGAGACATCTACTTGACAACACACAACACTCACAAGAGAGAGAGAGACAGACTTGCACCCGGCGGTATTCGAACCCTTAACCCCAGCAAACGAGTGGCCGCAGGCCCACGCCTTACACCGCACAGCCATTGGGATCGGCCAAATGATCCCTGCATTTAATTAAATAGTCCCTCATGTGATCAAAATGTCCGTAAACTGCATGGGATTACACTCGCACGCTTCCAGAAGGCATTAGATTCACACCGCAAGTAGAAAAAGACTATTAGAAAATTGAGAGATTTTCTCTGTTATTCAAATGCAGTATCACTAACCGACCGACCGACCGAACGACCGACCGAACGGCCGGCCGAACGACCGACCGATCGACCGGCCGACCGACCGACCGACCGACCGACCGACCGACCGACCGACCGACCAACCGGCCAACGGACCGACCGACAGACCGACCGACCAACCAACCAACCAACCAACCAACCAACCAACCAACCAACCAACCAACCAACCAACCAACCAACCAACTAACTAACTAACTAACTAACTAACTAACCAACTAACTTGATGGAGCAGAACACTCATTGGGAAGAAGCCAATATTTCTTCAGCTAGTGGAAAATTTCCCCGCATTTTATGCGACCGCAATGACATGTATTGCTGTTACTGTAATCTTGATTCTATAAATTCATCAGACTTAAATAAAATCAATATACGATTTTGTGATTAGACGGCATGTAATTAAATCAATATATCGGATAAATAAATAACGCAGGCTCTTTTAGTCACATCAGTTCTCTTAATAGGCACTGATCCCTAAACTGGGTCGACGCTACAGGCCTACACTCTATTATGATACATTTGTAATGCTTTCTCTTACACTCGTAGTAGTAACAGCAATATGAAATTGGCATTTCGGGCATGTTATTTTAATTTTATAACAGTGACGATTCAGAACATAAAAGCAGACTAAGACTGACTGAAAAAACACGTGTTCAAGCTTCACTCCACTTCAGGATGGTAATAATTAGAAATAATTCACGTCTACTCTCTTAATACCAGAGAAACTGCAAATATCAGAGACTTCAGAGCTGAAACTTGATATGCCCGTTAACTCGTGTTTGCAGTGCAGTTTGCGACGACTGCACCAGTTAAAATACGGGGAAACCTTGATGGCTCAGACGAACACACTGACTAGACTGCAAGCTTCTTTACCGAGATATTGTCGGCAGGCCCTCGGCAGGGCCAAGAAAGCTTTCTGTTCTTCAGAGTGTCCAGACTGACACTGCGGCCTGCTGAGCCTTCTATTCAATCCATGCCAGGGATTCCGTCCCTGGGGAAAAGCGGCCGGAGCTTGATGCTGACTACCCCTGTCCCTCTAGTACCGAGTTCAAGAATCCGTAGAAAATACTTCTCCCGAGTAAGTTTTTCTAGTATGGTGCTTAACCTTTTAAAGCCTAGCGGTAACTTTACATACGACCAGGTTTAACATTAAAAAATTCTACGTGGTGCCCACATTGCGTTTATGTGTTTTGTACGGATCTCAGAACAAACAGCAACTTTTGTCTTATAAAACATTAAGAGACTGGTTTTTATAACCGAAGTGGAGAGTGTTTACAGCGCGGTACGCACTGAGTCCTTATATAAAACAGATACGCTTCTTCTTTAAAGGGTTAATTAAGCATACAGATGTTCTAATTTTACAGTTACTTTTTAAATATTGTGGAAAACCTTTTCTGTTGCAGGTGTCGTGGGTTCGACACCGCGATATACACTTACTGACAGTTGGACGTTACACATATACAAGCGATCAGAGGTTCGAAGCCATCCATTCACCGCACACCGAAGATTGGACCCTGAGGATCAGATACCCACAGCGAAAAGATTCGGGAATATACGAGTGCCAGATAAGCACCACACCTCCCATTGGACACCCTGTATTTCTCACCGTCGTAGGTAAGTAGTTGTCTGTGTACTGTAAGTGCTTTGAGACTGGTAGTTGTCAGGCGCACAGGATCATGCAGCAGGTCTCGGAACCGGTAAGATAAATATGGTCGAAGCTTTGTTGCCTTTGCAGTACGTCACCACACATCTTAACCTTTTAAAGCCTAGCGGTAACTTTACGTACGTCCAGGTTTAACATTAAAAAATTCTACGTGGTGCCCACATTGCGTTTATGTGTTTTGTACGGATCTCAGAACAAACAGCAACTTTTGCCTTATAAAACATTAAGAGACTGGTTTTTATAACCGAAGTGGAGAGTGTTTACAGCGCGGTACGCACTGAGTCCTTATATAAAACAGACACGTTTCGTCTTTAAAGGGTTAATGCCGATAAAGTGGAATTCATTTATATTATCATCTTTGTTTGTTTGTTTGTTTGTTTGTTTGTGTCTGAACAGCCCTACTGTGTGCTTAGGCCTCCTCATTTTTTGAGGTTCCATGATCACACTAATTTAGACACCACAGTCGGTAGGACTTCTCTGGACGAGGGATCGGCCCGTCGCAGAGACCTCTACCTGACAACACACACTCACTCACAAGAGACAAACATCCATGCCTCTGGTGGGATTCGAACCCACGATTCCAGCAAGCGCTCGGCCGCAGACAAAGACCTTAGACCGCGCGGCCACTGGCATCGATTATTGTCATATACTGGAAAGAAAATAATGATGAATTTAGTCTTTGATTATACAGAGTGTCGCACAAGGCACTTCGCACGCGATGTCTAATACATGTCCTCTGAGTATCTCATGCGCCATTCTGTATATGATTTGTAATGGTTACATGATCAAGATGGTTTTTGATCCTCATTAAAGTGATTCGCGCGAGTAATAGATCAGTCCTAGCAGTTTTGCCTTTTTTTGTGTGTTTATACACCTCATAGTGCGTGTGATGTATTCAAAAAATATTTTGAAGCGTTCGCTGTTCTGAAAGGTTACACGACATAGGTTGGTGTTAGGCTACGAAGTTTCGGGACATCTTGTAGTTCCCGTCTTCAAGGGTCAAGCTGCGTTGTTATTGGACTGCTTCAACATTGAAGATGGGACAGACAGACTAGACTGTCGGGAAACTTCGGTAACCAAGTACCAACCTACGCCTCGTAACATCCCAGAGGAGTGACGTTCTCAACTCCGCCACAGCGGAGGCCTGAAATCACGCAAAGCTCGCAAGGAAGATGAAATGGGCTGGGCATGTGGCACTATGGGGTGTAAGAGAAATGCGTGCGGCGATTTGATGGGGAAAACTGAGGTAAATAAACTCCGGGAGACGGTGGTGTAGATGGGACTGTAATATTAAGAAAATGGTAAAGAAATGGGAAGACGGCGGACTGGATTCAGGTGGCTTAGGATAGGTACAAACGGCGTGCCGTTTTGAGCACGGCAATAAACTTTCCGGTTTCATAAAATGTGGAGGGTGGCGATCTTCGCTCTTCTGGGATGTTACGCAACGTAGATTGACAGTTAGTTACTGACTTCCCGGACAGATAGGTTGTCCAGAAGGAGGATTGCTCGCCTAAGTGCGGAACCGTTCGGTTCTAAAAAACAACTCTGCTGCGTGGAGTTAGTTAGTTGGTTAGTTGATTGGTTAGTTGGTCGGTTGGTTGGTTGGTTGGTCGGTTGGTTGGTTGGTTGGTTGGTTGGTTGGTTGGTCGGTTGGTTGGTTGGTTAAGTTAGTTAGTTAGTTAGTTAGTTAGTTAGTTAGTTAGTTAGTTAATTTAGTTGGTTATAACTTTGAATGAAATCGTCAACTTATTTTTGCTGGGCTTTGTATATTTACCACATTAACACTACACATTTTAAAGTTGTGTTTCTTACAAATTATATGTAATACAACCTACATAATTCTTAGTCTGTCGCCAAATGATGTTGCAAACATAACAAACCGGATATAAATAGAATTGTTACTGTATTTAATATTTTTCTACTACGCGTTGTAACATCCTTATATAACATAAGCTTATACTGTCGCTGTATGCGTTTCTTATGTGCCCCCAGTTAGGCACTAATGGCGCAAAGAAGGCCACCCCTGCACTAATATATCTGCCTCATTACTGGTCTGTGTAAATGGATGTTTGGCGACTTAGCTGTGTGAATACAGTGATGGATATTGAAAGATCCGTCACATCCTAGAACATACTGTGTTGAATGCAGTCGATATATTGAGACGGGTATAAGGTTTACATGTGTCTACACCAAGCTATATAGATAGCAGTGCTCCCTGTTGCAACAGCAGTAAGCAAGATAACGTAGAAATAAGGCAATTTAAACCGGCAATAAATTTGTTGCTCTTGTTCCTTTTGTGGAAATCAATTCTCCATATAACGCGAAGTGCAGTGCACTACAGTGGATGCCAGATCTGCCTTGCGCGGTTGCATCGACGTAACGTGAAATGCTGCAGTTCAACCTATATAGGCAGATTTAAACTTCAAACGAATGACGAAATTATACTAATGTACATTTGCACCAAAGTGTATGTACTGCGGTAAAATACTTCACCGGTAAAGTGTCCGTCGATTGTAAACTTGTAATGTCACACCTGTGTCTAAAATGTTTAATGGATTTTCGTTAATTGGCTTTGCCCCAATTTCAATGAATTTATGTTTTCAGTACCAGTTACATATATACACCTAATACAGTTTTGGTTGGATCAAATATTTTTCAAAACCTTGTCATTGGTAGCATTTTAGCAAGGCAAAGTTTTATGTTCAAGTAGGCGCAAGACAGATCAGTTCATCTTAGCAGCGTATGCTATGTCACCAGCAGACATTGTAATTTATAAACAGTTCAAGCAAGAAGTTAATATACTCATAAATTAGGCCTCTTCTTTGTTTAAGAGTCAGATCAGCATTTTGGAGAGCACAGTTTTGCAAACCAGTAATTGTTGTATAAATATGTGCATTAACAATTTAAAATACGAGTAGTAATTCTCAATTCTAATTTATTAATTTGCCGAGTCTACAGCCAGAAGGCCAGTTACAGAAACAGCACAACACAGATAACAATGGACAATGAACAGGACACAAATGAAGCAGACACAAACAAAAGAATATTTAAATAATTAATTAGAAAACCTAAAAATAATAATGTAAAATAATGCCGCATCTGACTATGTGTGATGATTCAATATAATTCAATACAGCTGAATTCAATTCTCATTTATTAAATTGCTAGTTCACAGCACACCGGCCATATTATTATTATTATTATTATTATTATTATTATTATTATTATTATTATTATTATTAATTAACAACTTCCTTGCCGGGCTAGAGCAGTCGGTGTAATGACTGTGCTACATGCTGGACGGTCTGGGAATCGAATCCCGACAGAAGCAAATGGGTTCTCCCTTCCCCCCAACGCGCAAATCATTTTTGGGGCCAAACCAGCTTCCTATTGAATGGATATCGGGTTTCCTTCTCGAGGGCGAGGCGGCCGGCACGTGAAATTATCCACACACCTCCATGTAGTGGTAAGGTTAGGAATGAATAGAGTTTACCCCTCCTTCCCCTATATGCCTTCAAGGCGTGGCCAGGGAAATTTCGCTTCTTTTAAATTAAAATTTCTTACCGGAGACGCGTTGTTAAAATCTCTGTCAATTTCAGTATCATACGCCTATAATGTTTTATCTTTTTGATCCCATGCGTTAAGGCAGTCTGCCTTTTCAGGTTACGGCTGCATAGCTGTGTTGATGAGCAATTGTTTGCGTGGCGGTTTTGCCCTTGTAATTGCAGCACTACATAAGCCCTGTGGCGTATACTGGTGTTTGCGTTCCATGAAGGCTAACTTCAAACGAATTTAAAAATTGTCGTGAGTACAACATAGCTGTTCCATTCGGTAACCTTTTTAAAACAACTCACACATTTACCCCTACGTTCTATACCACATGTATTTACAGGACTTCATTGGACTAGCCTTATTTTTTTAAATAAATGATCCCCGTCCCCAGTTTATGCGTCAGGACATTTTATTTACTAGCAGTTGGCGACCTCCCTCCCGCCAACCTTCTCTCTGTCGACATGTTACCTGTTTTGTGCATCGGTATGTCATCTGCTGGGGGCATTTTACCATGCTGATCAGTTCCATGTAATAACCAATTCAAAATGTTCGTAAATAATGTACTCCAAACTCTATGGCGTGGTGTGAATATTTTATGGGTTGTAAAGAGGACGCTACCCCATATCATAGTAATTTGTGCGCCAGTGTGAGCAGATGAGAGTTGCCTCCTAGCCGGGGGTTTGCGGTAGGGGATGCGTAGGCCGAAATATGTGTCAAGATGTTTAAATATGTGATTGGTTACAGGTACGATAAATTTGTGTTACTGTCTGGTGTACTTGTGTATGGATATGACGGAATGAAGATTGTACTTTGCAGAGGATTTGACTTCGGTCCAAAGCTTCTGCAGAAGATATTTCTGTTAGCGCAGTTTTCTCTAGACGCGTCTTTACTTTGTGGATTTCTGTTCCATGATTGTAATACTTGTGTAGCTTGTTTATAAACAATTTTCACTTCTCGGCAATGAAGAATGTAGGGAATTTTTAGAAAATTAATACATTCTGTTTACAGAGGTCTAGATTTTTCAGAATAATACTTTCTATGCATACAATTTTAAGGTAATTGATCGTGTTTTTCCCTTGAGGACCTCAGAATTTTATGTCATTCTTCGAAAAGTAAGAATTTTTGATGAGGTATGTTATGGTAAGAAATATTCTGCAACACTGGGGTGTTAGGAGGCTTCTGCCAAGAAACAGTAACTTTGTTTTAGATTCATACTCTAACTGCCACAGTTCGATTTACTTTCATGGTACGTAGTGTGTTATTATGAATGAAATAACTTTTTTTCCAAAATGTGAATGCATTATCTGCCGCAGTTCCTTTAAGTGCGAAAGTTTCAGTTTTGAAGAAAGGTCGAAGGATGGGGGAGAGCTATGCGAAGCGCCAACAACAAAAAGGGGAGAAAAGCTGGCATTCAAGTTCTGTATACCGTAGATACACGGTGGAAATATTGAATGCTTTCTTTAGTGCGAAATTATTCCTTAGGATGAACTTAAATAAGATTAAGAAGAAAATGGAGATACTTTGGCTTTCATATGGACGTTACCGTCGACTTTGCAAATAGATGAAGGAAACGGATAAACAAAGGAAGACTTAATATAACCAGACACTTCTTCGGGCTTGAGGGGGAAGACAACCCACAATTGGCAGCATTGGTATGTAAATTGTATGCTTGTATTGTGACTGCATACAGTGCCACTGCTTTACTGCTTAATGGTTTATCTGAAATGCGAAATGAAGAACTGTGTCACTATCAAAAGAGAAAAATAATTCTCTTAATCTGAAATTAGCCCCATTTGTAACTGACCGTCCTCCACCGAAATTTTTTTATATAGAAGGTAAAATTAAAGGTTGGTCCTCTAAGAGATATTTGTTGTTCAAAATTGCCGGCGTTTTTATAATCAAGGTAGAGAAAACTTGTGGTGCAGAATAACGAAGTAAAAAATAAGCAGCAGAATAATGCATCCCGGAAATATGTTTTTGTTTTAAAGTATCGCTGATTTGCTTACCGCCTGTGAGCAAAAGGTGGGGCGATGTTGGATTAACACGAACAACATACTGCAATATGAAAATGCATTCAAAATTTTAGTCTAGGGCCTCAGGAGAAGCTGTTACCTGGGAGACCTAGCCGTAGGCAAGGGGGCAATACAAAATATTTTAAGATGCGCTACAAACCAGCAGGACGCGGGTTCGATTCCCGATGGTGTCAATGGATTTTTTCATTGGCATAATCCTTTTGGCCGCACTATGGCCCTGGGGTCGACTCAGCCTCTAACAGAAATGAGTACCAGGAATATTTCCTGGGGGGTAAAGGCGGCCGGTGCGTAGGGCTGACAACCTTACCACCTTCAAGTGCCGATTGTCTAGAAATCTGGGAGCCTCGACCTCCTGGAACCCTGTGGGCCTGTCCAGGCCTGTAATGGGACTGCTTTACCTTTACCTTTACCTTTACCTTTTTATATATAATTTTAAAGTCTTCGAAACTCTTCATGACTCCTGTCTTCATCTAAGATCCGTGCTGTGTAGGTCGTGTTTTATTAAATTATTTCCTACCAAAGGAAACATTTTCTCCACAAATACACTCTAAGAAAGAGGAGGAAGTGAGCCCAATAACCGCATGACAGATGACTCCTCGTGTCCCAGAAAGAGAATGACGTTATCGATGGACGTTTAAAGGCTGTCGAGTTTTCTCCTTCTCATTTCGACAATTCCCTGAAGCACTTTTGCTCACTAGAATTAGTTGGTACATCACAGGTGCATGTTATAATAGGTACATTACTGAGACACCGTTTTGGACTTAACGACAGATAAACATTGGCATGAAACACCGTCTTATCGAATTATAAACTTTATTATGTAAATAGAGAAGCGACTTTCAAAATCATGCATGGTGAGAATGGAAGAACGTAGTTTGATTGTTCACGTTTCTCTTCGCCAGGCTCCCAAAGACAACTGAAACTCAATTCGTATTCTGTGGTATAAATCAGCCGAACCATAAAATTACGCATTTAGGTTCGTATAAACCAGAGGTTTTATTTACACTCACCACATAGGTATATGGTGTGGTCCTTAGACCCACACGAGTATTCAATTCGTTTTCACCATTTCCGAAGTATGTAAATTCCATATACGTGTGAGCAGTTTTGGAATGTTTGATCAGGATTCCAGAACGTATCTGGCACTTAACCCACCCTTCGTCCGCGTGGCCGAAATAAGTAATCTGCCTCCATGGAAAAGCTATTGGGCTGTGAATGCAAGTCTCTTGGCAGCGCCTTTATTGCAAAGCCACAATAGGCGGTCCGGGTTTTGTGCTGGTCACTTGTCAGCCACCGCACAATAAAAGCTCATATCCTGCCGCAAATAAACTGGGTGCTTCACCAATGTCGGTGCCAGAATCAGTCTGAGTGTTTCGTATAATTTAAGGAGACGTTGTGGCTGTACAAGATGGTGGTGTGGCGGATATCTTTTGTGTAAACTTCCCAAATATTTACATTCATTTCTGCCTGTTTTGCGTACTATGCCTAAGGTAGATATTTAATTTATACATTGTTTTATTTATACGTTCTAATTTTGATTTTGGTACAAAATCAGATAATATAAAATATAAATCCCCTCAGCAGAGCCTTTCCCCAGAATGTACCTGTTGTCCAAGTGATCTGCCTATGGTGAAGAATGTCAGTGGTATATCTCTCAAGGATTCGGGGCACCAGACATGTGATGCTGTGTTACAGGGTGAGTGGCTTCCTAAGTTTCGAGGGGATGTAGTGCATTCATCTGTAAGGGTCCAGGAGTCCATGAGGAGTGGAGCTTTTCTTTATGCAATTCTGTCCAGCCTGCTGCTTCTTGTTGTACTCTGCTTATATTACCAGGACTCACGTGAAATCTGGAGTGCAGCGAAGTCCTTAAGTGTCATTAACCTTTTAAAGCCTAGCGGTAACTTTACGTACGACCAGGTTTAACATTAAAAAATTCTACGTGGTGCCCACATTGCGTTTGTGTTTTGTACGGATCTCAGAACAAACAGCAACTTTTGCCTTATAAAACATTAAGAGATTGGTTTTTATAACCGAAGTGGAGAGTGTTTACAGCGCGGTACGGACTGAGTCCTTATATAAAACAGACACGCTTCGTCTTTAACCTTTTAAAGCCTAGCGGTAACTTTACGTACCGCCAGGTTTAACATTAAAAAATTCTACGTGGTGCCCACATTGCGTTTATGTGTTTTGTACGGATCTCAGAACAAACAGCAACTTTTGCCTTATAAAACATTAAGAGACTGGTTTTTATAACCGAAGTGGAGAGTGTTTACAGCGCGGTACGCACTGAGTCCTTATATAAAACAGATTCGCTTCTTCTTTAAAGGGTTAATATTACACAGGTCCTGTCCATGCGACGGACTGGGTTTAAACATAGTTGCAATTCAATACGAAAGACGTCACGGAATCGTACTTGTGTATGAGTTTAATTTGTTTACGATTTGTTACTCAGACGGTAGGATCCTATCGTGAAATTTTGGATTATGACAGTATGTAGTCGGTATGAGTACAAAGACATTATTTTCGTCACCTACCAGCCCGCCCAGTTCCACAGTGCATAAAGATCGCAATACGAAATTTACCGCTGTAACACTCCCCGATGTTTCTTTTGGTCTAGGCAGTATGATATTTTTTAGACTGGTGATACCTGATAGTTTGTTTATTCCTTTGGTATCGATCTGAGACTCTCAGCGAAAAAGAAGCAAATGTATCTTGCTGTCAGCTGCTGTAGGTGCAGCTGCTGTTTGTCGCTACAGCCTGCTCGCCACTTGTTTTCGTCACAGTTTAGGTTCGTAAAAAGACGATAACACGATGTGTTTAGCTGAGGACGCTATGAATGTCTACATTTTCGTGGTCCTGTAACGTAATCCATATTCATAGTACATGAATTATAGCAGAGGTGTACGGTTGTGTCGGTTTCACACTTCGCGGTAAATTGGGTGTGAGGTCCACTAAAATGTATTTAGATAATGCACTTGCAACAGTTTCAGTTGGTCATATTAAAAAAATAGTCAGAGGAGATTAATGTGCAGTAAAGTGCTAGAATTGTACTGGGGAGGTATGTGGTTTTAATCTCATCCGGGACACATCTAACTCGATTCTTCTTAGTCCCTTCATTAACACTTCAGAATAATACCCCGATTAAGCCGTGACGTATACATTCCAAATCCTTTGGAGTTCCATCTTTCGCCAGTCACCCAGCCATTAATGGTACATATTCTGAGCCAGGGGTGCACAAATCCCGGGCTCCTGGTCGCCGTGAGGAGTTAATTTTTTGCGGCGGCGGCGGCGCCTAATACCTTTGGGTCCGCATTTTGGAACTTGCTTCATGTAACCATTGTACCGCCTAAAATTTTGAGGTGGCTTCTAGGGGTTGCGGGAATTTGTGCATTCCCGGTCTTAGCTAGGGACGGCGTCGTGAAATAGACTGTGTCGCAGGTTAGACGCGATATTTCCTTTAATTCACTCGCATGCCTCGTACAGTAATATTTCTAAATTTCATACCAAATTTAAACAAGGAGTTTGGTAACACATTGACACAAAATGTAACAGGCGTGAATTCATTTAACGATAAAATTCGTAAATTAAATTAAATTAAATTAATTTAATTTAATGTCTTTAATGTTGTACTTCGTTGCTTCTTATGCGGTTGATAAAGGATCTGTTTCCTTAATCTATTCTGCATCTTTTCCTTTTGCCACTTAAGATGTTTCGATATGAGTCAATTCTTTCGTGAGTGTAAAACAATGCGAAAACAAACATCAGTATACAAGGGGAATGCTTGTGTACCAAACTACTGTTTAGTGTCACTGATGTAGACAAACGATGGAGGAATTGAACTGTGATTTTTCCTGGAGTCCCTATACGGAAAGTATTCGAGAACAATTAATTTACTCACCGCTTTGATACAAGAATTTTGCATTGATAAGAGGGAGAGGTCAGAAATGCAGATTTGTTAGCAAACGATGTTTCCTGTACTGTAATTACACCTGCATAAATTATTACATTACGCTTCTTGAAAACGTGACATTTAACATTGTGTATTACCCAAGTACTGAGGCGTATAAAACTGAAAATTTTTTGAACATCAGAGACTGTGTTTTCCGTCGTGGTCCACAGTTGTTGTAACGTTCATAACTTTGTGCCGTTTTTGTTTGCAAGTGTAAACTCATGATGCACTTCAAGCGCAATTGTTGCTGCAGTCTGTCTTATATTAGATACCTGAAATCAGTGGCTAAGAACTGGTGGTGTCTGCACGACCATCAAAGCCTGCGAGTAAGCACTTCTGTGCACGCAAACTAAGTATGCTAATTAAAATAGACACCCTGTATTTCTTAAAGTTACAAGAGGAATTGACGTAGAGCTTGCTTGGACATATGAAAGGCTTGGACAAGAATTTTTAATCCGAGGCTATTAATCCAGAATAAATTTTGTATGGTATCTGGCGTCATAAAAAGGCAAAATGAAGCCTCTCTGTAGTGTTAATATATTAAATCATAGTCTATTAGCAAGCAAAATGTCAAAGCCCGTAGATTGCTATACAGAAACACACTGGAAATTGATTTGACTGTGAGTTAAATTAAAAGCTAGTCATTGATATGCCTGTGTAAGGGCCAGTAATTTTGAATAAAAGTCATGCCGTATTTCAGCTTCAAAGAACAGGATTTTTCAAGCATTGTCACATAGTTTTTATCGACCAACCTGAAAGCATGCACAGTTACAGTGGTTTTTTGCATTCGTATTTCAATCATTGCCACTGCCGAGAGCAGTGCACATAACCATAAGAGCTGTAGGTTATGAATTGTCAAATTAAGCGAAAACAAGTGATTCCAGCTCTCTGCATCCGAGCATAAATTGAGAAAAAAACTTGTTTCCTAAGACAGATAGGAGTGAATATTCGTATTTAGAAATAAAAACTTTGGAATTCGTCCCTTCACAAGATTATTTATCTAAAGATTCCAATCTTATTGGATATGACATCGTTTAAATGTCGCAGACCTGGAATCTTCATCAGCACTACTGTGCGAACCTCATACCTCGCGCTAGTCCTAACGTACAATTGGCGTAGCTGCTTTACTCACCCACGTAATTTCTAAGAGTAGCAACTGAACTTCATGGAGCCATTTTTCGCTTGCGAAACTGGTAGTACGAGAATTGAAGTATTCTGGGAAGTGACACTGTGTCGTTGCGTGTGTGATTTCCGACGTTTCAGAGGCGATAGGATTCTTCGAGAAGTCCGGAACCACTCAGTGTCACAACGTAAAATCCCAGAAGACTTGAATTCTCAAGAACACCGGTGTGATAGTCTAAAATCTTGCGGTTAGTGGTTTAGTCAATCAGTAAAGAAACTAACAGACTTTTAACGGACTCGAGTGTTCATTAACCTTTTCACAAGAGGCGTCCAGTGGTCCGCAGCCTGAGCCTGATGAATCGTATTCACATCGCCAAAGCCTGTTTCTTTATTAAGTATGAGTATTGTAAATTATCATCCATCTCCTCGTCTCGGTTAAGCCTGTAGACTGGCCACTCTACTCCCCATACAGACCCAACTACATAACTTTCTGAAAGGCATATAGTTCCAGGGTCTTTTTAAGATCATATTTCGTACCTAAGAGACGGAAAGAATCAGTAGCTGTTGAGGAATGAAAACGTTTCTACTCACACATATTCCGTTAGCAATGTAAAAATGCACACTTTTCTCTGTCCACGCGATGAAGGTATATGGGGGGAGTAGAGGTATAGTTCCACTCACTCTTTTTCTCCCCACCGGGTGTATGAACGTTATCCATACCGTCGAAGAACTCAGACTTCAGGGCGTCCCAGAGAGCTAACGTGCTGACTGAACGCCCACGCCGCTGTGTATCACTGGCGTCCAGCCTGCCGAACATGTGGCGCAGCAGCGATATCTGTGCACAAATCCTCGGTCGTGAAGCGGGGGGGGGGGGGGCGGGGGTGCACTGGGATGGTAGCAACACGAAAAGAGTCGTGTGGGACGACGGGCGGATGAAATGCGAGAGCTGCATGTCGAAATGACTGAAACGACGTAATGTAAATCGTAGGAATTTTCCTGGGCGAAATTAAGTACGACGCCGGAAAGACATATTTAGAAGTGAAGATTCAGCTTTATAAGTCCAGCGCCACGTGGAAGTGAGTAACTGTAGGAACTGAGTGACAGTAATAATCGGCAAAGTCAAGGACACTAATCAGTCGGTCGGCTCTCGCCTTGCTTCGATTGACCATTTTACTCGCAGTTAGTACTTCAGCGCGCATAGTGTAAACCGCTGCAGATGTCTTCAGTTGCTTAGCTCGTAGTTAAGGTTAGGAAGAGTCGCCTGGTAAAGGGTTACCACGTTTCGAGTGATTGTAGTACCTTCGTCTTCAGGGCAAGCAACACTGTTCTTGAACTGCTTGATTCTGAATAAGCAGGCGCTGCAGTCCTTCGCAGCGCCGGTAACTATTTTCCATTCGACACGGCCTAACGTGCCAGAAGAATTTAAAAGTCAGCAACAGAAGAACAAGGATTTTCAGTAACTACTGCACTTTATTTAGACAACCTCCAGCATGTTTCGGCTGAGTCATCCAGCCATCATCAGGGAGTTATTCATTGTACGCAATAAGCAGCTTGTAGCAAGTCACAGAATGGTAGGTATACATATTTGCGGTTTGTATGTTATAGGCTTATAGGTGCATGTAAAAATCATGTATCATAAAACAACATGTACAAGATGTTTATGATGTTTTGTGACACATGATTTTTAAATCTACATATAGCAAAGAGTACAAACTGCAACATTTGTGTAATTACCATTCCGTAACTTGCTACGAGCTCCTTATTGTCTACAATGATTAACTCCCTGATGATGGCTGGATAACTCAGCCGAAACATGTTTTAGATTGTGTAAACAAAGTGCAGTATTTGATGACAATTAAAAGCTTACGTATATAAAACAACGGCACGGAAGGTGTATAATATTAAACAGAATTTTCAGTATCGCCAGGGTATCACGTTCTACAGTCCCGCTGCAGTTCATTACATTGATATTGTCTGTGCATCTTCGCGGCCGCTGTCCTGAAACTTCACGTCACTCTATCGGACATTTCAGGCACACTCACAGGCCTGCAGTCCTACAGTGATCCTAAAAAACAATTCTATTGTTGTTGGTTGCATTATAAACTTCCTGCTATGTATGTATGTATGTATGTATGTATGTATGTATGTATGTATGTATGTGTGTGTGTGTGTGTATGTATGTATGTGTGTGTGTGTGTGTGTGTGTG
>BLKM01004546.1:1174202-1309202 GCA_013340265.1 Coptotermes formosanus
TGTGTATGTATGTATGTATGTATGTATGTATGTGTGTGTGTGTATGTATGTACGTATGTATGTATGTATGTATGTATGTATGTATGTCTAGCCGTCTGTGCATCACCTTGGCACTAATGGAAGAAGGATTTTGAAAATGAGGTTTTGCCAGAAACGTACCTGTGCCAAATGCCTACAGCACTACATAACGTTACTGAGTACGCTGTGAACTCCGAATAGCCTTAAGGTTTACCATTTTCGGGAAGGGCAAAATAATTTGACGTCCGCGTTTGACAACTAATTTAAGATTTAAGAACTTAAGAACATTACCTTTATGCATATATTCAGAGCAAGTTTGTCACAGATATGTAAATACTAATGTAAATTCTTAATGTATCTAGTTAGAAATGTACTACGATAAAGCTACATTGTCGTTATTTTTCGTGACTTTCCGAATAATGGTCAGCAGTTAAGCGTCAGAAGGTTTGTGTCTCAGATTGCATTCGAAACCATAGTATAGTGATAGTCGGCCTTAGCCCTTGGACAATTTGAACTGCGAAAGTCGCGTGACTGGACAAGTTAGCATAACACTAAGTACATATGCATGTACATATACATAACACTGCTTCAACATATTTGTTAAATTACTCTCTAGTCTTACGATTTCATTAAATTGAGTTTGGGATGGATTCCTGGAACACCCTGCGGGATGTTGAACGTTTATGCCGTCTGTCTGCTTTCCGTTTGTTCAGACAGCGGAAATAGCTGTGATTCTGACTGCGAGATGTAATATCTTACGGAAGTGTCTGTAATTTATTTACAGTTGTACTGTGGGAACCAAAACGTGGTACCCGCGCCATGGTGACACACCTAGTCTCCACGTGTGAGGTAATCTCAGTGTGGTTTTCTACAGAATGGTTGTTACCTGTTACCGAATAATTACACTCTCGCCACAGTACGTTTTAGCGTTCCACGTTCCCATTAGCAGGAAGTCTCGACTCGCCTTCTCTCCTTTGTCATATCTTGAAGCGTCGCATCTCAGGAGTAATGGGGTTTCATAATCACACGTCACGCTCCATATTCGTAACTTGTTACTATTCTAATCAGCTCGCAAGCTTCCGTAATAAAAGAGCAGCTTCATTTTGTATTCGCATTTTATCCTTAAGAAAATAAATTTGGAAATTCAAACTCCCGAGTCCGTAAAGATGTGTGTTGGGCTGTACAGTGTTCTGCAGGTGATGGAATAATACGTCATTAAAGCTGTCTTAGGTACATAATGTTGCCTACCCTGGATCTATTCTGAGGGTCGGACTTTTTACGTAACTGTGTATCAACTGGTAACTTTCATTACATCGCAGCACAAGTTGAAGGGCGGGACGCTGCTACCGCCTCTCATTTTAGATATGTTTACAAACGCACTTCTTATACCTGTATTCTTTAATCCTTTACGTCCTTGCGGTAATTATAAATACCTTCTGCTGTACCCTTTACTTCTTTCTTTCTTTCTTTCTTTCTTTCTTTCTTTCTTTCTTTCTTTCTTCTTTCTTTCTTTCTTTCCTTCTTTCTTTCTTTCTTTCTTTACTTCTTTCCTTCCTTCTTTCTTTCTTTCTTTCTTTCTTTCTTTCCTCCTTTCTTTCTTTCTTTCCTTCTTTCTTTCTTTCTTTCTTTCTTTACTTATTTCCTTCTTTCTTTCTTTCTTTCTTTCTTTCCTTCCTTCTTTCCTTCTTTCCGTCTTTCTTTCTTTGTTTCATTGTTTCTTTCTTTCTTTACTTCTTTCCTTCCTTCTTTCTTTCTTTCTTTCTTTCCTCCTTTCTTTCTTTCTTTCCTCCTTTCTTTCTTTCTTTCTTTCCTTCCTTCCTTCTTTCTTTCTTTCTTTCCTTCTTTCTTTCTTTACTTCTTTCCTTCCTTCTTTCCTTTCTTTCTTTCTTTCCTCCTTTCTTTCTTTCTTTCTTTCTTTATTTCTTTCTTTCTTTCTTTCTTTCTTCCCTCTTGTACCTACTTGTTCACAGTAGGTGTCGAGGGCTTTTGTGATTTCATTTAATCACACTTAAGCACAAACCACAGTCGGTAGGACTCCTCCGGACGAGGGATCGGCCCGTCTCAGAGATCTCTACCTGACAAAATGAACAGTCACAAGAGACATACATCCATGCCCCCGGTTTCGTGCCCCGGATTCGAACGCACGATCCCAGCAAGCGCTGTGCCGCAGACCTACGCCTTAGACCGCGCGGCCGCTGGGATCGGCACTCTGTACAAGACACGAACTTTAGCCACAGAGAACTTTTATGCCTTCCGTATTTTTCTTACAATAACTACCGGCTTTTCCAGTCGTCTTTCTAACGAGGACTGTGTGGGATACGAACTGCGGTTGCTATATAATTTCAATGAATTTCAATCTGCGTTTCGCATTGCGCTGTATATCACCTGCAGTTATTAAATTGTTAGCAATATTAACGACCCGCACATGACAGAAATCGTATTGCGTGTATGTCTTCTGTTCCGTTTAGCTAGAAATCAGTATATCCGTTAAGTTCTACCAGCGCCAGTGTAGACCCACGTCTCCCTGATTTGCCTCTTCACCTCTGTGGTTTCGAAGTTCCAAGTTGCTACTTCATTCTTCTATGCGGCCTTCTCGATTTAAATTGCTCAGTTGTCCCCCTTGCTTCTAAGAACAAATTATATTTTATTCAAAATATGCCCTATAACATTTAATTAATTAAAGGCCATTTTGTACACAAGTATGAATTTTTATTAATTTCTTAAGAATTTTTCGACTGAATTTAATAAAATGCGACAAGCTGCACACCCATCTGCGAACTCTAACACTCTTTACGCCATTTTAAGTCGTACTTTACATAGCCGTTTGAAAGAAAGTTTACTGACATGTCTCACACGCTACTTACGTGAGATCAAATGCCTTTAATAGAAAAAATACATGAATATATGTTACTGCTTACAATCTATTTGCAAAAACACCGTTTACTGGGAAGCCGTTAGTGTAACAATGATGTGTATTGAACGTCTCCATGCTCAAACTCTGCAACATACCCGTAATTTTTGGCCTAAATTGTGCTTGTGAGATTACAGTGCCCTTTTGTTTTTCGGTCTTCGAAAATATTCTAAGTTTTTATACCAGTATGGAGGATGGGCGCAATTACGAGGACGAAAATAAAATTAGCGTTACTGGCTGTATGTTCCCGAAACATTCTGCGGTATTACAGGATGGGCAATACGTAGATCCTTTCAAAGTAGGGTGTACAACAGTGAAGGTGCGACTGTGATAAAGTACTTCGTACTTTCCTCTTTCTTTGCGATGACTACTGTGCCGCGTGAGCTAAGCGTATGGAATTGAAAAACAAACTGTGTCGTAAGCAAGCCATTGTTGACCGTGACCAATTGTAGTTAATGAACAATTACAAACATGGCAACAATGCGGATCTTTGAAGTAGTATTCGACCAATTTAACGTATACAGAATTTGTGTGTGTGTGTGTGTGTGTGTTGTGTCATATAGGCCTGTTCGTCTTAAAAATAAATTATAATTTATTTCCACTCAATAGTAAAGAGGTAAAGCAGCCCGTTACAGGCCTGGACCGACCCTGAGGGTTCCAGGAGGTCGAGGCTCCCAGATTTCTAGACAATCGGCACATGAAGGTGGTAAGGTTGTCAGCCCTACGCACTGGCCGCCTTTACCCCCATGAAATATTCCTGGTACTCATTTCTATTAGAGGCTGAGTCGACCCCAGAGCCATAGTGCTGCCGGAAGGATTATGTCAATGCAAAATTCCAGTGACATCATCGGTAATCGAACCCGCGACCTTCTGGCTTGTAGCTTCGTGCCTCAACCAATTGCGACAACGCGTGCCCCTCCACGTAATAGTTTTTTAAATTTACGGAGATTTATCCCCGCTGTGTTTACAGTGTAACCAGACGTTGTGTTCAGACTGACTGTATGATACTTCTGGTCAGCTCGTTCGTTTATTAGCAAGCTGCCTCAGCCGCACTGTAATAAACACAGCACAGTAGAGATGTTGGACCGTCTAGCCCTGGAATAGAAAAGCCCACTCTGTGCATTCTCTTCGAAAACCCTTGTTTCGTAACTGCTTGTTATGCAGCGCATCGCATGCACGTAGAGAGCAGACTGGCGGCGTGCGTGAAGGAAATGCACTTTTTAATTACACGCCATGGGTTCGTTTGTTCATTCTTGTTTTATTCCTTGAGCAATTAATTCTCATATTCTACTCATTAATCAGTAGCCATTTGTCATGTAAAGAAGAGCATAATTTTCAGCGTTTGTACCATCCAGATTAAAGGTGATAAATGTTACATAATGAATGCGGTTTCAAGAGTCTTACTTGTCTCAAGACTAAATTTGAAGCTTCGCGGAGTTTCTTATGTTCTTTCCATGTCCTATAATTACGTTCTTTCACAAATCCGTATTCAAACTTGTAAGCTATGGCTTAGTGTTTACGAGCACCTGCAGATTTACATTTGTTCTTTCAAAAACACAATCAGACTTCTCTGTTTCTCTCTTAGTCTCACAGCGATGATGAATTCTCAGTGTTTATATTCTCAGCTTTGCGTTTATGATAATTTTCATCACAAACCAAAAGGCTTTTGCTTTGAGTATGTGTCTGTGTTTGTACTTCAGTGAAGATGTGTTCTAAAGAAAGTGTGTGTGCGTGTGTGTGTGTGTGTGTGTATACATATATGTATAAACTCTTCATGTAATACGTATGTTGAATATTTCCTTATATATGTCACTACGAAGAAGCGAGGTTTTATGGTTGATATATTTGCGACCTTCGTCAGAACATCCCGAAGCATGCCGGAAAATTACTGTAAACAGAAAGAGGATGCTCTAGATACTATATTTCCTAGTTCACTACTGATGGCAATCATCGCATCTAGTGCAATATCAGATATTGTTGGCATTTCAGAAAAAAACATAGTACCCTCGATACGAAGACTGTTGCATGAAGGTTTAATGGTACACGGTAGGCTAACCTGCATTTTCCTTTTCTTCCTGTTTGCTGCAAAGTGGATTTTATTTTGGAAAAATTTTAACACGAGGCTACAAGGGTTTGGTAATATAAAAGAAAACCTACATTTTAAATTTTATCTGATACGCAGATTTCAAATCTGGACACAAAACAGCTTTTTCTCGAGTAACATATTTAAGAAACTGTAGTGACCAATTTCCTGGGTGCAAAGCCACATTATTTACTAACTTCAGTACCAGCCAACATGAGATGTACACTCCTTGTGCCAACGTTTCGGAGCCTGCAAACTTTTACCTTTACACGTACAGTCACATAAATATTATACGCCTTTGCACTCACTCTAATCATCTCGAAATTGCACTATAATAGTGCGCGCTGCCAGTTTAAAACTGTGGCCAGGCTTGGGGTCGAAACATTCAAGTGCCGGCTGCAACATATTGGAGGCTTACATCCAGCAGCCATTCCCTGATACCAGTTTCTGCCAGCAGTGTGCCTTCTCTATATATCACTTGGCAGATACCGAGCTCGGCTCTGCCCTTTAGCTTCCGCCTGACTGGTTATAACTGCCCGGCTTGCAGGCCTTCCCCCATACTATTCCAACACCTCAACCCTCTAAAATAACTCCCCATTCTAGCGTCCCTCTTTTGCCGTCACTCTCCTACGGAATATTACTCTTTCTAGAAATTGAAAAATAAAGAAAACACGTTTTACTTTAGGTGACCGCTCTGGTAGCCTAGAGACTAGCATCAAGGTTTTTCATGAACAAAAATCGGAACCTGAAAAGAATGAATTCAGAAATGCGGGTTGGATTTACAAAGTGTTCCCCTAATATGGGTCGCCATGTTCGGTAGTAGCTACTGAATTTAGCTAGCGATGAGTTTAAACACGCTTGCTGGTTAGCTTAGCTTGATGTAACGGAAAAAGTCATCGAAAACGGTGGGCTTGTTTCCTACTTCATGACCTTAATGTTTCAGATATTGATATAAAGTTAAGTTATTTCACAGCGGCTCGTTGAACATGACACTTGAAGGCGAGTCGTTTTTAAACGAAACACAGGGAATAAAACGGGCACAATTTTTCTTATCATGGCTGGACAGCCCTTGTGGGCCTAGGCTTCCTTCATGAGGTTCGTCGATCACACTCATATTTAGACACGCCACACTCATTCGGACTTTTCTGAAGGGGTAATCGGCGCGTCGCAGAGACCTCTACCTGACAACACACAACATCCAGAAGAGACAGACATCCATGCCGCCTGCGGGATTGGAACCCGCAATCTCTGCAAGCGGATGGGCGTAAACCCAAGTATTATAAGCGTGCGTTTAATACCAGAGACAACATAGTAATGTACTACATACCCGGATTGTTCAGGTGTGTGACTGTCCCTACGAACAGACATACATGGGCTGTTTTACCGGTACAGATACGCCTTTTATTGGAATAAAGATATATTTTTCCTGTACTTCGTTAAGAACCAGGCCATGTAGAGGGGATATGGAGGCGATGAAGTATAGCTGAATGCGTTATAAACTTTGGCACTGGATGGAGATAAGTGGCAAGTTTCATGCTCCGGCTGCCTTATCCCTGTACGTAAAGCCCCGCAAGTGAATTTAGAGTCGGATCCTTGGGACAAGGGAGATTTTGAAGGAAAAAAAAGTATCTTGGTTTCGCTAAAAAGCAAACCACGATTCCTCGGTCATCTTTCTGTAAACTGATCGCCGCACAGCCAGAGCTAAGATTACAGAGAATGCTGGTGAACATGACAGTAGAAGTGGCAGGGTGTTGGGACAAGGCGCGTAATGGTGCACTTCATATTTTGTTCTGGTCATTAAATGCGACTAAGGCGACCAAGTCAAGGAGGATGAGATGAATGGAGCACAGGGCAGGAATGTGAGAGTTGGGAAACTGAGTCGCTCGTTTGGTGGGAAAACCTGAACGTACGAAATCTCTTGAAAGACGTAGTGATAGACTGGAGGATAATATTGAAATGGATCTTACATGTGGTGTAAGGTTGTGGGCTGGATCCAACCGGCACAGACTACGGCCCGGTTCACGTTTATCGCACGTGAGGCCCAATTTAAGACGAGACCCTTCTTTACATTTATTACACTCACAAGAGGCCTCTGTCGCATGGAATTCTTAAAAAGCTGCAGACCGACCGCATTAAAGGTCGTTTGTAAAACCCCAAAGAACCGTCACATTGATAGAGACCCCTTGAAAGTATGCGAGTGAAAACCGACTGGCATATCAGGGACAGACGGACGGACGGACGGACGGACGGACGGACAGTGCTTCTGTGTGCCAGCCTTCAAGGTGTGTGTTGCCACTCCACTCCCGTGAGACCCGCACTCCTTCAGTCTGACAGGCGTAGGAGTCTGGATGCAGAAGTTAATAATGCACGCTGATCTTCGCTGGGATTTGAGGCCCAGTGGAGAACGTCCTCCGTTACCTTGGGGGGGGATTTCTGCGCTCATGGCTCCACAAACAACGGATGTATTTACAGACCACATGGACAGACGTACACACATATCCCTCTTATTGCAGAGTTCAGGAACAGGTGAAAAGTGTTTAACCTTTTAAAGCCTAGCGGTAGCTTTACATACCATCAGGTTTAACATTAGAAAATTCTACGTGGTGCCCACATTGCGTTTATGTGTTTTGTACGGATCTCAGAACAAACAGCAACTTTTGCCTTATAAAAAAAAGAGATTGGTTTTTATAACCGAAGTGGAGAGTGTTTACAGCGCGGTACGCACTGAGTCCGTATATAAAACAGATACACTTCGTCTTTAAAGGGTTAAGGTTAAATGTCGCCCACATTTAGAATGTCATATTGCAGAACGCAGATGCGTGTATCCGATGGAATTATCGACGGAAAGGTAGTACGGAAAATATACGACAATAGTACGATTATCTATTACAATGTGCGAATAATTTATTTTCAAAAATGGAAATTCACCCTTTTTTTAGCTTAAACTATTTCCCTTTCTACCCATGACGTATGTTTGTGTGCACTGTAGAGTAAATCGAGCGAATAAGCACGTTACAGAGTGATAGTGGTAACAATTTCCACCTTGCAATAGTTATATTTGCCTCTTTGTTTCATTCATATCTAACTCCATGGAGCAGAGTCCTTCTTGAAAAGCTCGTTCTGAACTAGTCAAGAAATTACCCGCATTTTGTGGAACCCGAAGGTCCATTGCCCCATTTACAAGAGCCCTCCACCTGCCCTTATCAGTCCAGGTCCGAGGCTTTTTAAGGTGTTTCGTAACATGAAATTTTTTTACGGTGAGGAGTTTTTAGCACCTCGCCAAACCCCCAAACTGGAAGACCACCCCTTGTCGGCTGTCCGTGGCTGCTTATTCAATATATTCGCAGCTACCTTCCATAACTGGAGGCCGTTGCTCAATCAGCAACCTGAGGACGCGCCATGCCGTGGTGTTAGGGACCCACTTAACAGGGGTTTCTTTCGTATTAGAAACAAAGACTATTAAATATTCAAAGAGTAAACTAAACCTAATTTAATTCCGACCTCACAGAGAACAGATTCTCTCTCCATTATAAAGGAATCAGTTAATTGTGTTCAGGAAAACATCCGTTGTTTATTCTCATAAGCCCACAAACGTGTAAATACAATGCTTTAACTTCTGCTTTAGCCGTGGAGTTACAAACCAGGGAACTTTAAGGAGTCAAATGTTTTGGCTTTGAACATGGGGACAACAAGTTATGTCGAAGCGTGACCAGATACTAAAGTCAGGGAAGCCTTAGTCAGTGTAGGAGGCCTTAGGTTGGTAACTAGAGTCGAGGATCACGAAGCAGAAATTATGCCGCGAGCCTGGATGCACATTTTGCACTTTCAGTGATAAAAGTAGGAGCATCGTTAGAATAAACAGTTCCTGAATCAATCTTAAGGTGTCATTTCATGTTATTGGTTTCTGTAATTAACAGCGTTTTGAGTAGTTATTTGTGCTTTTTGGCCCGGTGTTGATGTCTTTGGGAGTATCGTTATCATTTTTATCATCATCATTTTTTCTTTATTTTTCAGTACTGTATTTGTACATTTTTTTTCCTATTCACCGTGTGTTACTACATACTTTGATAGCAGTGTAATTGTGGTTACTTCACTTATTTTTGTGCGTGTGTTAATTTAGAAACTTTTTTCACCACCCAGGCAATTACGTGTTACATGTTGCATCTGGGACACAAAGTCATCAATGATTTTCCTATTTTCTGCACAGAGAACGCTAATTGCAATACAAGGTTCCACGTAAGGCAACCAGCGCATTTCCACCACACCGAAGTAGGGTTGTCTGTCTGTCTGTCTGTCTCTCTCTCTCTCTCTCTCTCTCTCTCTCTCTCTCTCTCAAGAATCCGGCAAGTCCTGACGGGTGGATTTCAGTTCAAACAGGGGTATAGTTCATGGAATGCATGTACGTTTTGTCACACGGCAAAAACAGTATTGGAAATCGACTCATATGACTGTGTGTTTGCTTTGGACGTTACATCACATTTACCTACAATTACTTTCTCACTTGCTTGCTTAATCATAATGTTTTTCGAAACCCTGTCCTTATATTTCTAGAACAAGTAATGTGTGCAGTATACGTTCCAGGCTTTGTCATGGCATATCGATTCCTTGACTGACGGCTTGACCCAATTCTTCTTCTGTTAAGTTGCATGAACCCGCGCAAACATTTAGTAAGTGGCGAGGCATTGTAAAGGTCACCTTAGCATTATGTTATTATGGCCTCTTTGTCTACTCTTTGCCCTAGAAAATTATGAGACCTAGATGCTATTACGACACATCTCACAGTATTTGACCACCAAACCTTTAAGTGGTTAGTAACCAGTGGTAGGTGATTTTACAGAGTCACGGAACTTCGGCTTGCACAGCAACCAGAGAACTCTCGTATCAGTAACATTTTGCAGAACTTTGTCCATCCTCAAACAATTAAAAATCACAGCATTTCGAAAGAAAACTTCTTCCTTCTTCAGCTGATAAACACTGAACCCAAGAAATTTATGCTAACCAAAACATGTATAACCACATCATAAATCATCCGTGAGAAGTACCAAAAAAAACGAACATATAGAAATGTACCATAACGCATGTTTCTTGGGTTCAGTGGTTATCACCTGAGGACGGAAGAAATTTTCTACCGAAATGGTGTGACTTTTTTTTGAAGATGGAAAAAGTTCTGCGAAATGTTGGTCATATGAGAGTTGTTATACCATTGTCATGAACTTATATGGTGCAACCAGAGAACTGTTTTACTAGCTGAGAAACAACCGTCAGCTTCCGAAGTGTTACATTGCATGAAAACGTGTAAAATCTTAGCACCCTACGCTTTGTTTTAAGAACATTATTCCTTCCACGTCTGCCTCTGTGCGCTGTATGGATATTTAATTCTTTACCTGCTAGCAGCCTCTACGCGCTCTAGGGCCGTGCATGTCTCTCGGTGTCTTCCTTTCGGTTGACATACGTCCCGAGAGGTTATGGTCGCAATTATGCTTCATCAGTGCAACGTATGGTGTTATGGCCATGTTTTAGCGGAGACTTTGAAGCTGTTGTGCGTTACCAAAACACACTCCTGTTTGGTGCTTGCTGGTCCGACTAAAACAACTTCTAGAACTCCCCCCCCCCCCACCACGGCCCAAAACCGCTACACTGCACCACGATAAAAAACGCATTCACAGACTTCAAAGATGTTGCTGGTCCAGGCCCAGCTTCATGGTCGGTGGATCGCGCTTCAAACTCAGCGAAATTTTAGCACGTCTTTGGAAGGAAGCTTAGATTTTGTCGGTGGAATAAACCTATTGAGGGAACTTCGTAACCGAATTCAGTACATGTGCTATGAATGTGGTGATGGTGAAAAATTGAGAACGTCTGTAAGTAACAGCGTATCTGTTACTTAGCTGGGGTATCGGACACTGACTGTCGTATAAAGAGATAAAGTTTGGTGCCGGAAGTCCGTTCTGATTGGTCGGTACGCTGAAAGGACCTGCACTGGACTGTATTGAACGAGCATCATCTACAGACTGGTTCGTTCACTAAAATGCGTCAGTATTTTATAAAGCAAGTTACTGGCAATTCAAGAGCAAACACATCAGTTTCTTTCCGATTAACGATTCCTTTAGTGAATTCCTTTGTGTTGTATTCATCTCAGTATTTCTTTATTCTCAAACCAGAACAAAACGTATTCCAACTTTTTATGTTTATTTTGCAACTTTGGTCACTTGAATTATTTTCCGAGTTTTATATAAATGATTTCTAACTAATAACCTGTATTTTTGATCGTTATGTTGCTATTAATAGGCTGTAACGGCACTTCTTGCCGTATATTTAGAGTTAATGTATTTTGAATTCAATAAATCTATTAAGGGCCCTTAATTATTTCGTATGTATTGAATCCTATCCTGTTAACCTTTTAAAGCCTAGCGGTAACTTTACATACCAACAAGTTTAACATTAAAAAATTCTACGTGGTCCCCACATTGCGTTTATGTGTTTTGTACGGATCTCAGAACAAACAGCGACTTTTGCCTTATAAAACATTAAGAGATTGGTTTTTATAACCGAAGTGGAGAGTGTTTACAGCGCGGTATGCACTGAGTCCTTATATAAAACAGATACGCTTCGTCTTTAAAGGGTTAATTTTCTTCCAGTTTTGGAGATAATTTTGCAGTAAGAAACTTGTGTCCGTTACTGGCATATAATGACTGTGTACGAATGAAGCAGGATGTGACAAATAGAAAACGAATGTGTAGCATTATGTATTCATAAAGAAAATATGGTTCTAGCCACAAGGGATGAGACTTCTTAGAATTCTTAGAATCCGCAGACGTGGATGGGGAAATGACATCGAAACAGATACAGTCAGTTCTGCTATTACGCGTGTTTCCTATGCGCTGATTGGCTATAATGCGGTTGGTGAATAGGTGAACGGTGTTTGCATAAAGCGAACTTTCGCATACGCGTGTTGGCTGTTACGTGATTTCAGAGACCGGTGAGAAGGTAACAAGTTTAGATGACAGGCCAAATTTTTTCGATCTGACCTTGTTTTTGTTACGCGATTTTCTGCATCGCGAGGCTTCACAGGAACGCAGCTGTTGTTTAAAACAGAAACGACTGTACCCCGAAAACATGGGTAAGTGTGAGTGTAGAATGCATTACACTGGCACAGAATTGGATCCAGTGAACTCTTGTGAATAATTAATAAACATTTATTCAGTAAACGGTGGGGAATTTATTTACCGGATTCTTGATAATGAATAGAGCTCGTGAATTTATTTCAATAATGTAAAATGGAACCTGCCTATAACGGAACGGCAAGAGACCGAATTCTTTCCGTTGTAGAAAGGTTTCGTTTATTACAGGCACTTTAAGGGTGGACCACAGGGATATCAGATCATCCGGACTGTAAACTTTTCCGCTAAAGACAGGTTTCCGTTATGCCCAGGTTCCCTTTAAGAAAGGTTCATTCTACTTGTATCTGTTGAAACTCACTTCCATGCAGAAGCTTTGGCGCCGATGTTATCCTCCTAACATTAAAGTTAAATCTACCTATGTCTCATGTTCGATTCCGGGTCAGTCCATGTGGGATTTGTGGCTGACAAAGTGACACTGGGACAGGTTTTTCCACGAGTTCTTCGGTTTTCCCCTGTCAGTTTCATTCCACTGGTGCTCCATTACTAGGAAAAGGACAAAAAAATAATCATCATCATCATTTTCATCTTCATCATAGGGTTGCACAATAAACCTCGTGGCTGCAGTGCGTCCTTAGCGTCTGCTGCGGGGTCCTTCACCACTAAAAAAAACCTATGTCTCGTCCGAAATTTCGTGCTGGATCTTTAAATACACTTTTAACCTTTATAAAATTTGTTATTTGCCTGTGTATTTTGTATTTAACTTGGTGTCATTAGCAACTTGAGCTAGACACTTATTCTTATATGCGGTTCTAAACAACTTCTTTCTTTATAACAGGATATTTGAATTTACTTACAATTTACTCAATCTGCAGGACTTTCTCTACACGAACACGAACTCGTGTAAAGTTGTGCAAGCTGAACTTGACTGTGTACTTCCTGACATGTAAACTGGCTGAAATGTGAGATGCATTATCATGGATGTTACAGCAACGTACTGTAGAAATATCTACCGCATCCCATGATGAGTTGAAACTTCGGGCTTTATAGCACAGACCTTCATGGATAGCGGAGCATAAACTGTTCAACAAAGAACGTTTGACATGGAATAATGAAGTACGGTACACTAATGCTGGACACTGTGTCCTCGCTAACATGTCAGCGTATAATTTATACTAAATTTACTGTCCTGACTTTTATCGGCCCTTATGCTGCCTAATCGACTGGTATCTTGTTAAATGGATTCGATTTTCGCCGGTAATGGACCAGCGGCTATTTGAAGTTCGGGAGTGATTTATACATCGCACAGCTGCTGCTATGAAAATGTTCTTACTTTATCCATTTCACATTACAATAGACTTTCGAAACGGACACCTTCAGCTTGGACATTTATTTTGATCCATTTCTTATCAAACGTGGAATCATGCTGTGAAGTGCAAAGTCCATTCCACACCTTGCAAAATCAACACTTTGTCGAAGCAGTACCGCTCTGCTCTTTGTTTAACCCTTTAAAGACGAAGCGTATCTGTTTTATTTAAGGATTCAGCGCGTACCGCGCAGTAAACACTCTCCATTTCGGTTATAAAAATCTATCTCTTAATGTTTTATAAGGCAAAAGTTGCTGTTTGTTCTGAGATCCGTACAAAACACATAAACGCAATGTGGGCACCACGTAGAATTTTTTAATGTTAAACCTGGTCTTATGTAAAGTTACCGCTAGGCTTTAAACGGTTAATGTTCCCTCATGCATTGTTTGTTCCCTGTGATACCATACTTCGCAGTCTGAAGTAAATGTTTGCTGCGCGTGTGCGAGGTGTTACATTTTCATGGACTATCAACACATTCTTATTTTTGTGTAAATTAGTCATAACTTTGAAGTACCCGGTGGCTGCATTACCGCTGGCCGTCGGACATAATAATGTGGCATTGGTGAATGGAAATGTCATAAGAAATAAACTTCTGGGTTCATATAAAGTCGTGAAACGTCCTGTATGCCGTGTAGAATTCCGACTGGTGACAATAGCATATGGCCTTCACAAGCATGTGAGGTACTTCCTTCGAGATGTCGTTTTCATTTTGGATGTAAATTTAGGATATTGAGTACTTCTAAATGTTAACAGTGGCTTTTAAACTGGAAGCAGTATTTCACGTGTCGTTGACGAGAAAATGCCTTTTGGTTCGTAGTTATTTTTAAGAATGGAATATTTTACAAGCATTGAAAACCTTGTTTTGTATTTCTTCTTTACCTGAAACGATGTGCGGTGACCCATATTGTGGCGGAATATCAGATTGTGAATTGTCCTGCGAAGGCTTCAAAGCTGTATGGAACACATGAATGTCAATTTGATACACTTGGAGGTATCCTTTTTGTCGGATTAAATGAAAACAAATGTGTGACAGCTTCAGAGGTTTGCAGATACACTGCGTAATCCTTCTATCAACATTTTGTGCAGAATACTGGACAAAGCGTGTATATTTATTGTTTAATTTTTTTCTATATATCCTTTAGGTTTTCACAAAAAAAGAATTAGCCACAACCAACTCTATTTAACTCTTTATTTAGAGATTTCGAGCAACCGGTTTCGGACTAGTAGGCCACCATCAGGCTGTTCTAAAAAACACGAAATGTTAAAATTCTACTCTTCAGAAGGGGAAGGCCTTCCTCTTTAAAAATGGGGTTAAAATTATACAGCTTTGTGTGTGTGTGTGCGCGCGCGCGTGAGTGTGTGTGTGTGCGTGCGTGCGTGTGTGTATAACATAAAAGTACGTATAAAATGTATAGAGGTGTAAAAGATGAAGAGGTATATCAAACGTCGACCATAAGATAGACACATATACAATAATACATCTTTTCAGTGCTGGCAGTTCCCTTCAGTGTTTATAACGGGATTTTCATCCGTGGTCTTGTGTGCTGCACGTGATGTGTTTGCTTCTTAGGTTTTATTTTAACCTCCCAGTTTTGTGGTTATCGCGTATAAGCTGTAATCGTTTTCTGTATTCCGTACCCATGAGTATACAGATGTGGTATAGGTTATCGGAATGCTAAAGACCTTGTAGGAATATAAAATTTAGAATTCGAAGTTTCAAAGTGAAAGGTGATTACTTACAACATAGATGCTTTATAACTGTGCGCGTATATTGTGAGGCTGCTGTACGCGGCACCGTGTATCCGGCACATCAGGTGGACACTGTACTGCTCTTGTGTTGTGAAGTCGACGTTAGACATACCTCTTCATCTTGTACACAAATCTGCACAGATATCGTACATGACGCGAAATCAAATTTTGGTAGACGTAAGGTTTACTGATTTTTAGGTGACCACCTCTTCCATAGAAGTGGATGGTGCAGTCATATTTAGCGAAGTCAGTGTACGTATTTGGGAATACTTTTCAAATACAGTTTAGCAAATATTTCATTTAAAGTAATACGCTGGGTTTTGATTGGTTAGATAGTCTTTATGCGGAAAATGTTAGAAATCCTTATCAGATTTTGATATAAAATGTGACTGCAAAGTAAATACACCGATAGTGGGACTCTTGTTTTATCAGCATCCAGCAGGTCCCACTGGAATGTTCTCCGTCCGATTTAACACAGGAAATGAAAGAAAATATTTTCCTTACATTTTATGAGTTTGGAAGCTGTCCTAGGGATGATTATGAAGATTATTATCTGCTGGTATGTGACGCAGTGTAGACTGTTAGATAAGTGCTGACGTTTCGGATGACCTTACTGCTTCCATCGTCGGGTAGAAGGCTCTTCTGCAAGGTCTGGACAAGAGTACTAAAGTTTTCTGGGAAGTTACACTCTGTCGGCTGGTACATGCTTACCCTTTGGGGTAAGTAATAATTCCACACGGTCCTGCCCCGTTTTACAAAAGCGGCTGAGTAAAGCATGTGTCTAGGTTGCATTGACTGTCAGAAGGGATAACAGAGAGGAAATGTTTTATGAACAAGGGAGAAAATCACAATTAGACGTATGTAAAGTAAAAGAAAAACTCGTAAATTTGCTGACCTGTAGGAGAAAATATAAATATCTGTTTATGAAATACGCGTTTCGTTTGTAACAGCAGTTCGTACAGTGCACTGCAAACTGATCATTTCCGACTATGGGATGATGCAATAAATAATAAAGCCATCAATTAAAACTACAGCATATCAAAACAGCTTTTGGTATGTCATACCCTATCCGGCCTTTTGTTTGTCATTTAGAAACGGGATTGGCAAGGTTTGTGTATGTGTGTTGCGAATTTCAATGGCTCTTTGTGACTGCAACACGAGTTGCTGACAGTTAGTGATACGCCACGTGTCTCTACTCCGGGTGGCTCCGCTGTATTGGTAATTGGTATTAATCTTGCTGTGTAAGTAATGGCGTTGCTATTGTTATACATGTATATGCAGGGGGAAATTTAGCTATTTTGGAAGGAGTTTTGGTGAGTTTTACACATTAGTCGGATTAGAGACACTGGTGTACTTGTAAATTTCTCAGTTTCGTCAACTTCAGTTTTGGATCGCTAAAATTTTATATAAATCTTATCAAGCCACATAACTTATCTGTTCATTTAACCAAGTAAATAACCACGAGTAGCAGGGTTTTTCTCGAGCTAGAAAATAAATTTTCCGCACGTTATGTTACCCTAGGTTTCATTTCGGAGGTAACAGGGATCCGTCTCTTGTCCCTGTGCTCAGCCAAATGAATCCTATCTTTTTAACTTTCAATTTGACATTATTCCCTCATATTTGTCTAGATTTCCAATGAAACTTTCTTCCTTCTGATTTTTCACCTCGGAGCCCCCTATACATCCTTTCCTTCCCAATGCATTCCACATGTCTCACCTATCTTGTCCTGCTGGATTTGATTACCCTAATAATATTTGGCGAATTGTAAAAAACATGAAATTTCGTGGTTATTAAATATTCTTCTGTCCCATACACCCATTTGCAAAATTTGGTGCATGTATCTCTTCCAGTTCTACTCGATGATGCCAAATTGGACACACACTGGCAAGCTTTGGCGCTCAGTTCGTGTTTATCCATTTCAGGCAATCCTTCCAGTTCTTCCGATGTTATTTTATATGTCCTAATGTACTGGCCACTTGTAATCTATTGCTGGTGTCACCGTTTCTTTTGTGATCCGCTACTGCATGGAGCAGTAGCGGACTTACATGTCACATTTGTGCCACTTCCAGTTTTGGAGGAGAGAAAGCTGATACATTATGTGTTACATAAGTGGCTGTGATTAAGGGCGGACTAAAGATGTCTGCCTTAACTGAAACAAGTCTGCCTGGAAAGTTGTAAAAAGTGTTATGACGAAGTGTAGTTGGATAATTTCAAGAAGCAATTTTCGTTTTTTTTAATCATAATCATCATCATCGTCAACGCTAACTTCCTCTTCATAAACACCACGGAATAAAGTCTTTGCCTGTCTCCAGTCGAAGAATTGCAACTGTTTTTTTTTCTTCCTTCTTCTTTGACGTCCTTCTCAGATTCTGTCCCCCTTGCTTACGTCTTTACGTATCGCAGTAGGCATTTCAACATGATGACTAAAATTTATGCCGTCGGAACATTATTTTCCATAACAACACACTTTTCTCATACACCTACCAGGGTTTCGGAGTCAAAGGTCAACTTTTAAGCCCTAAGAAGTGTCACATACCTCTTAATCTGTGCTCATATCCTAAGAAATAAAAGTACAGGTTAAGATTAAGAATGTCTTATTGATTCAATTCATTATACGAAATTAGAATGTACGCGTAACTGCGGAAGTGTAAGTCCCCTTTTAATTAAAGCGACAGGGCAACCGGTGAAAGTATACAGTGCCTCTCCATTTTTGTGCCACAAAAGAAATGAAAATTCCTTCATTGTCTGCAATAAAAATGACACACGACGTCTGTGAGCACAAATTAATAAACAGAGGCTGGGACATTTGCGCAGTAATTTTAATGACAGGTGCCGAGTCACTTGAAAGATGAACGACCATTGAATATTAAACTAACGAGTAGCGTCCTACAGCTGGCGAAATATTCAGCTGTAGTGACTGCGTTAGAGCACTTCGCTCCGGTTGTTTATTTTATCCCTCGAAACAACAAAGTTCTGGAAATTGTTTCCCTTCCAAATTTTTGTAGAGAAAATAACTCCAAACGTTGAAGGATGTGCTGCAGAGAGAGGTGTGGATGAATGTGGGGATTTTGTGGTCATTTTATGATTCAAGTGGCGGAAAATTCGGTTGAAAAACAGATAGTTATAATATTTGGACAAAGAAATTCATCTGGTTCAGAACAGGACAAGGGGCGTGTGTAATAAAATTTTGAGTTCCATAAATCGCGGGAAACTTACTAACTACACGTAGCTAAGCGGCCATTTGCTCCTCAAGAACGACTCCGTTGAGTGAAATTAACTAGCTTTGGGAACCTAAATATAATGCATGTTTATCGGCTGCACGTATCAGTGACAAATGGCATATCGTCTTTAAACAAATAACAACCATCTTTTTCTTTCCTTAACTTGAAGGCAGCTTGTGTCGCAATACACAAAATTTGCATTTAGGGTTTCATGCGTAACGATATTCCATTTAGCACTGCAGGCCAAAATTAGGTCGTGAATTCAGTTTATCAGGGGCTGTAAGACAAGGCTTTATCAGAACTCTTTTGTACTTCTTATTTCATGCGTGCTTGAGTGGTCAGTGACACGCCGTGTGCAACATGCGCTGCAGTGGGATAACAAACACACGTCTTGTTCACGGTATTTCGGCTCATATATCATTGTTGCTGATTTGAAAATTTGAGGGACATTCATCGTCTGGAAACTAATATTGTCTGCTTTCATTCAGTAAGTAGAAACATGGGTTACTTGGAGACGGGATGATAGTCAACTGCTACTAGACGGGTTTTCAAGTTTCGTTAAGTACCAAATACAATAAAAAAACATTAAACACCAACAAATGCACAAAGAGTTTTTTCCGTCAGTTATAACACACTCCTACATGTTTCAACCCTGCTGGGTCATCTTCAGGGAGAAACTTTCCGTTGTCGTTACACTAGGTTGCACTATACAGTTAAGCGAGAATGTGCTGTTGACTGTGCACTGCGCCGCTGCACTGTGCAGCGGCGCAGTGCACAGTCAACACATTAAACCACATGGAACACATTAAACCAAATACAATATTGGGGCATATGAGGGTCGCGTAGATTTTTTATGCAATTAACTACTTGTTTTAAAATAGTAACCGTGTCCGAAACAAAAGTGTCATTTCTGTCTGAAGTCTGTAAATTTAAGGCAATCAATTATAATTTTTGTCAAGCGTCAAGTGTGACAAGCTACATGACGTGAGTGTGCTTAGAAATATTCAGTAAGTAACGGGTGACCAGTAACGTGGTCCTTATTTTAAAAGTGTAGTTTGACTTTGTGTCTAGAAATGATTAGTAATTTAGGAAAGGGTGAATTTTAACTTAGGCAAATTCCAGGTTTACGTAAAGAACATGGAGAAAAAGTACCGGAGAAAAAAGACTATGTTTACAGCTTTGGAAATTAAACATTAGCCTTTTGAAGACGAAAAGTGACTGAATTACATTTACAGATTCAGATCGTACGGCGCAATAAAGATACTGCTTCTGGGTTATACGAACCAACCAGTCACTTTCTGTAGGGAAATAGGCGTGTTTTTTTTTCTGAGGCCCACAGGAAACACATAAATGCAATCTATGAGCGAGACGTAGTATTTTTGAGTGCTCAGCGCGGTGTTACATAAAGTAACCGTTATATTTAAGGAGGGTTAAGTTACGTTTGTAACCTTGCAATCAAAGAAGAGCACTTGCGTCAAGATTTGTGTTGTCGCTGAGTGTGCAGTTCCGTTATTTCGCAGAATAACCAGGTATTACCTGTATCAAATAAAGTTTTCGGTCAGAATACGTAATTAGGAGAAAATTTCCTGCTGCAAGTAGATGTTTTGTAAAATAATGAGGGATTCCAGCCTGGCATCTCCTGATAACAAGGCAGAAACTTGACTACCGCTGGAGACGACTTGCTTCATGGTAAACATTTAGTTACAGTCATACAAGCCACTTGCGCGTCACATGGCGGGCTACTGCAATAACCCTATGCTACTCCACCGACTCTCTCATCTGTAATTTCTTTATTCTTAGTGGAAACAAAGCGTTAATTTCACTCATTTTGAGTGCTTCTCCTACCGTCTGGTGTATGTACTATGTTGTATGCTCGATGTTCAACTCTTTCTTCGGCCTCGGTTAGCATGTCGAAGAGAACGCCGCTCATATTTCACTGTTTCTTTGGACTCGGCGTTTACTCAGAAGACATGGCAACCTGATAACCAAGGCAACTGGGGTGTGACTCACTCACACCAAGGGTATTATACTGTATTGGGAGATACTGGTTGCTATTCACTGTAATATGATACACGACATCAGTGTAATCGCCCATAGAAACCTAGGCTTGTAGCAAAACAGACCCAACTTACGCACAACATTATTGTTTATTTATTTAACCTTTGTCTTCAGTTCATCTTCTCCCCTACATGTTTCGGCAATAACTATGCCATTGTCAAGGGGGCTACATCAAATTACATAAGATGTGCATTAAAATGTGACTTATAAAATGTTAAAACTGTTGAAAATGTTAAAAATCTTTTATAAAAATTTATGCTGCACAATTCTTGTACTTGTTTTGGTGCTATGGTGGTGTTGATCATACGCACGGAAATGAATAACATAAGACCGAGGCTTCTTTAAGATCTCACATTTCACACATTTCTATAAGACTTCTTTAGTCATTACCTTCACAGATAGTACAAACAACCATAAAAATTTCAATTTCCTACCATGCAACACTGTCTCAGCAGCAGACCTAATGAATATAAGATCTCGCCACTGAAGTTTTCAGCCTGTTACGCTCTGGTGTGCACACTGTAGTGTGCCTACACAAATCCTGGCAGCGATAAGGGCCTCATTAATCCTGCAAGGAACGTGGCAGTTGATTGATTGTTAGCTTAAAGCCTCCTTGAGTTAATCAGACGCTATTCTTGCAGAATGCAGGCAGACACTTTGCATAATTTTGTAAGTTGAAAAATAAGACCAGTCATGTTGTATGATTAATTTGTTTGGCGATCATGTTCACTGCGGTTAAGAACTGAGACTGAATTATATAACAGGGAGCATCCATATTTATATTTTGTGCAGTTAAGCGACTGCACTACAGACAAACCCTATTTTGTTGTATTATAAACTCACGTAAGTTTGTCCCTGAGCCTGTCAGTTTATCGCAGTTATCTTCAAAATCTCTGTTGCTGCAAAGTGCATTTTTCAGCATGGGATGCAGTAACTGTATTGACCAAATTAACTATTTAAATCCTAGTGGGTTCTTCATGAAGTGCCAGTTTTAATATTACAGACTGTGCGTTTTGCCCACACAGTGTACTTTTGTGTTACGTGTGTGGTTATCAGAGCATTTAACCATGATTTTTTTGTACAGCATTATGTGACTTGTTTTTCTAGCCGAGACGGGAGTGTGTTCACTGCGCGGTACGAACCGAATGTTTATATACAATAGAGGTTAATATTGACCTGCCTTGCAGTGGCAGAAGGCACAGAACTTGAATGCGGAGGAAGTCAGCGGCTGAACCTGTTTTCAAATCAGCAAGTTCTTTTCTTTTTCCCGTTACCATTTTCGCATTATGTCTATCTCTGGGGCTGGTGAATTTTTTTTAGTGGATGCACCTCCCCCATAAGTTTATTTCTTCTTCTCTGTATTTGAAAAGAGACCATAAAATCCAGTAGATTATCTAACTCAAGCTTTATCGAAAACTTTCTTGACGTCTTTTTCACATTATATTTTTTGATCTACTTGTTCTGATATAGACGTCTTAAAGTAGACCTTCAGAATACGAGGTTTTCCAGTTTTTATACTAATCATTTTACCGTTCCATGTGGCGTTAAATATGATATAACCGAGAATCTTCTGAAAACTAGACTAGTGCACCGACAACTAGAACACCGATGCTATCCCGATTCGAAAACAGCCATAGTTATTATACACGCATTTAAAATAACAATGTAATAATAAACTGACAGTAAAATGATATTGTCGCCTGAAAACAGGAGTACTGTTAACTTCTGAAACGTCTTCTGTCTAAGTATACTTTAGGCACTGAAATATGAGTGACGTGATACAATTCAGTAATGTTGCTGGCCTATAGTGAGTCGCTACTGTTTAATAGTACGGAACATGTGAGATAATATGTAACAAGAATTCCCTTGGTTGTGTGACGTAAACACCGGAAACCTTTTTGAAGCGACCTGCATGATTGTGTTAATATTTTATGCGCCCCAGTTGATAGCCTTCGTCTTGAGATTTATTGGTGCTGCTGCGGTTCTTCTGTTCGGGTAGTTGATTAAAACACCGTACAGTTCAGTCACGTTCAAGCTGACGAAATCTTCATTTATATACTGCTCGTCATTTCATCATTTTCTGCCACCAACTGTACATAACACGGCAGCTGTATACGTACGTTTGCCTCGCTAGGTGTCCCGACGTGCGAGTCACGCACAAAAATGTTTCACTGCAATGAAACCAATTTTGTACGAGGATACGGTATAAAGTTAACATTTTTGCCACCGTTATGCTGATCTAACATTGTTAAGCTTACGTTTGAATGTATTAAATTCAGCTCCTAACGCTGTTTATCTACTTTTACTGGTGGTGGATTTCTGTTCACAGTCCAAAAGGAAGACACTTAGACAGTCAGATATGTACAGCAGAGACTGTATGACAGGTGGCACCACGTGCCAAACACTGAAACTTCCTTCTATGTGTGTAATGTTATGTGTATATAAAGCCCTTATGATGAACGCCATCTGTCAGACATTGACGATTACTACGTCTTTTTTGGGTAAATGAAGTACTTGTAAAAATAATAATCATCATCATCATCATCATAATAACGTACGTGGAATGTAAAAACAAAGGTGACGCCATAATAATAGGAGCAACTGGAACCATTTCAAAATCCTTCAGAAAATACTTGAGCAGCATACCAGGAAAGCACGATATCAAGGAACTACAGAAAACAGCTATATTGGGCACAGCACACACACTGCGGAAAGTGCTAATGTAGAAGCACAAAAGAGTTTAATATTGCAGACAGCGCTATATGCACCATTAACAGTAGGCGCAGAATAACTGCGACACTGTATACCCTAGAAACATGGTTTGTTTCAGGTGTATAAGTGTGAATACCCTGCACAGAGGAGATGATTGTGATGATGATGATAATCGTTCCATTCTTGTTTATTAACGTGTCGAGTCAACAGCCAAGTGGCCCATAACAGGAACAGCACGACATACAAACACAACTTATGGTGATGCTGATGATGTGGCGTCCCACTCTGTACTTAGTTGTGAATTAATCAGGACAAAAACTGAAAATCGTATTCGAGTGCGTAGCCGTCTTGTTACGTATTTTGCAAGTTTTTCTTTAAATTCTGTATCCGGATGCGGGGTAGAGTGAAATATTTCGCACTCATCCTCAGTCCCTCCACACACATACTGGTGCAGTTGACTACCTAATATTCAGCGACTGCTTCTGCCATCCAGATATTCCAGTTCGTGATTAAAAATCTCCCTGCGACCTGTAGTCAGTAACACATAAAGGAAGTTGAAAGGGCCATACAATAACATTTCTCACAACTTAAGATGCTGGCACAAGGCTGGAGGTATTTGCCCCATGCCTTGCCTTCCCACATCCCTTTCGTGCAAACAGGTGTGCACGCAACTGGACATCTGGCGTAACGGCACGTCTCTAGGCTACAGTTCGGATGATTCACATCTGTGATATTTACAAGCCTTGTCTTCTTGAGATGACACTGTGATAAATATGATGTGTTAGACACTCCGCATGATGTTGCATCCTTTTAATTTGACTAGCCGAATTTACTGATGCGTTAGAACAATGACCTTCTGGTTTCCATTGTGCATTAATTTGCCATTTACTAGCTAAAACACCCTTCATATTCTTATATTGTTAGTAGAGTTTATTAAAATTTAATGCAAAATATTATTGTCCTACGTACTGTAAGTTTTACAACAATTGTATAATACAAGTGTTGTGCTTCACACTTGTGACATAAGTACAGTTTATTTTAATAAAAATTCGGGGTAGAATCGGTACTTAACTGTTTTTAAATGCGGCAGTTCTTCCGTACGTGTTCTGAATTACGTGAAGTTTTATTCCCATCTGTCAGAATGTTACTGTAGAATGAATTGTAAAAGGTCATTGCGCTCTAAATGGTTCCAGGAACGGAAACCGCACTCCCCTGTTACACGTCGTAACATGTCATGTACACACAGAGGGGAGTAGCATAGCGCACGGCTTATGTTTTTCCGAAATTTCGGCTTATCCAGTCTGAGTTAACCGTTCACCGTGTGCTTGCATTGAAAGGGTCAGAGTGCAGCTTCCGACGTAATATTCTAATAGTTCAAACTAATGTGAATTTAGGATATTTTTGCAGATTTCGCAACTCGAACCGGGACTTAACTTTCCTGCTGAAGTGCAATACCTTTCACTTTGATCCTTTTTCCATCATTCTGCGTTTGAAGTGGAAATTAAAACGAAGTTTCAGGGACACGACTGGCCCGGTCCTTGTGTAAAAGAGAACTGGACAGACTTATTCAATTTAGCCCGATAAGCTAACCTAGATAAAAACACTAATCACCAAAAAATGCACAAAGAGAGTTTTATCATCAATCGTAACACACTCCTACATGTTTCGACCCTGCTGGGTCATCTTCAGGGAGAACTTTTTGTTATCGTTACACTAAGGTTGCATTTTGTAGTTGAGTGAGAATGTGCTGTTGACTGTGTACTGTGTACTGGAGGCGTGAACTCTCTGCGGTCCCGGCCTGCACTGCAGTGCAAGCCGGGACCGCAGAGAGTTCACGCAGCCCAAAACAACGCAGTACGCAGCCAACAGCACATTCTCACTCAACTATAAAGTGCACCCTTAGTGTAACGATAACAAAAAGTTCTCCCTGAAGATGACCCAGCAGGGTCGAAACATGTAGGAGTGTGTTACAATTGATGATAAAACTCTCTTTGTGCATTTTTTGGTGATTAGTGTTTTTGTATAATATAGTGCACGGACATGGAACACATTAAAAAAGCTAACCTAGGTTTACAATGGCTCTGCCCGTCGGATCTAACCAAACATACCTTTCTCTTTGCCTCCTCTCCGCTAAGTACTGCTTTACTGTTTATTTTGAACACGGGACGACGGACGAAGCGCAAGCACTAAACTTTTCCGCATCAGGTGCACCGTTGTCGGAGCCGTGCAGAGTTACTTTCGCTTCTTATTATTGACAAATGATTAACATTGCTCGGTCTATAAACATTGTTACGGTTCTTGTAATTGGGTACTCCGTGCTACAACAGAAATGGTGATGGTTTGTTGGCCAAATGCATTTTCCTGAACAAGTATTCTTTTATTATTATTATTATTAACATATTTAATGTAGTGTTTTAGTTTTAACCATAAATATATTCTGTTAATTGTTTTACTATGTTTTTTTGTGTTTCTGTAATTATTTTGTGCTAGTTCTGTAATTGGCCGTTGTGCTGTGAACTAGCACTTTAATGAATGAGAATTGAATTGAATTGTATTGAATTATATTGAATCATCACACTTAGTTAGATGTGACATTGTTTTAATTATTATTATAAGGTTTTCTGATTAATTATTTAAATATTCTTTTGTTTGTGTGTTTTTGTTCTGTCTCTTTCATTTGTGTCCCTTTCATTGTCCGTTGTTATTTGTGTTGTGCTGTTTCTATAATTGGCCTCCGGGCTGTAGACTCGACATATTAATAAATTAGAATTGAATTGAATTGAATTGAATTTTTATTATAGAAGAAGGTCTGATAATTGCATAATTATGGGTGTCGCGGTTTTTACGCCTTCCTGTAGAGTATTCAGCTTCTAGAACCAAAGATGAGGTAATGGGTTCATGTGGCATGTAAGGGGAAGACGGGAAATGCGGACAGGCTTTTGATGGGGAAATCTGAAAGAGGGAGAACACTTAGAAAGGCTAGGCGTACATGGCAGGATGATATTAAATGGATCTTAAAGACATTGGATGGGATGACGTAAACTGGATTAATCTGATATGGAGCAGGGACAAGCGGCTATCTGTTTTGGAAAGGTAATGGATTTTCGGCTTACATAAAATTCGGGGATTTGATAAATATCTGAGATACTATCAGCTTGTCAAGAAAGATTCTGCTCCTTGGAATTTTTTGGTTGGTTGGTTGATTGATTAGATATTTAGTTATTTAGTTACCTTTTAATCAGTCAGTCAGTCAGTCAGTCAGTCAGTCTTGAGTCTACTTTGTGGAGAACAAGAGTGAAAAATCTACAGTACGTTGCCAGCAAGAGGAGATATTCGTTTGGTTTGGAACTTCAGTAACACGAACAAGCTATCGCATGCGTCTTTCCTTAGAGTACTGCATTATTACCTGTTGACACTTTTCTATAGGGACATATTTAGTACAACAATTTCTGGGATATTAATAAGAGAGTTTTTTATTTTAAAAACAAACGTAATTAACCCATTTTACGAAGAAACAAAGGAACAGAAATTTTACTTGAATTAAGTAACATACCAGCATCAAACCTTCCATTTTGTACCTATTTAAAAATACTACTAATGTGCTTTTCTCTCTCCTCTTTCGTCCTTTCTTTTTCGTATGCCGGAGATGAAAGCCGTGCACGTATAAAGTCTTAATGCGACCTGGAATTGATTTCCTCTTTTATCATGGCTCATCACGCTTTTAACGTAGTCTCCACATAGATATTTCAAGCCAGGATTTTTACGTGGGTCACTTCCTTTCCTGCCAAGAAAATTTAGTTCATTTAGACCGAATGAGAAAGGAACACGAAAGTGAGATATGAAACAAAGTAAGGACAAAAAAAAAAGAAGCTGCAGTTACGAGGAAAAGAGAATTGCAAATAAATTGAAGATGTACGTTGGAAGGGCAGACTGCGTGTGAAATGTGATGATACAAATATCATGAATAAAGTGGCTGGACTTAGGCAAAATGAAATAAGTTGCGAGTCTACAACAGGAGGGGCGATGTCTGTTTGGGGTATAAGCAATATCGTTAGGAATAATTGCTTTTTAAGTGAATTTTAAGTACTCGGGATGTTTTTTTTACACTTGTAAATTTATTTTATTTGATAACCCAACGAACTTAACTGATTCTTTGTTTCCTTAGACCTGACACATATGAATAGCCATTCACAGGCCTTTCTGAGAGATACTGTTGAAACAAAGCCACACAAAATTCCACATAACAAAGGAGCAGTTACACAAGGCGAGAATGGTATCAGACTACCACGTTTAAGTAGTTGTCGCTGATATTTGCAATAACGTAACCGGAAGCTATGAGAAAGTATTAGACAGATACGGGGTTTGAGGTTGTCATGGCATGCAGTGTGAAGATCTCTGTCTTCAGGGTTGTGATGCATGATGATAGACAGTTACCGGGATTTTTGGGAGACGTCTGCCTCGATGTTCAGCTACTGCTCTGAAAATAAAGAGAGCAGGCTTACCGTGAAACAGTGGCACATGTCTACCAGAACATGCGGTGCCTCATGCAACAAGAGGGCAATCCGCAGTGCGTTAGTTTAGGTATAATTTTTATTTCTTAATGTTGTGTATTTTAGCGCCACGTTTGTTATGCAGTGTTTACTAAATGTTTTCGTCAGTCACAACCAACACAAATATATGCGACTTTTGACGCTTCTGTAGCGGCTTGTGGTGTGTTGACTCGTTTTTTCGTTGACCATTGCCCATTGTGTGAGGTACATTTAACCTTTTAAAGCCTAGCGGTAACTTTACATACCACCAGGTTTAACATTAAAAAATTCTACGTGGTGCCCACATTGCGTTTATGTGTTTTGTACGGATCTCAGAACAAACAGCAACTTTTGCCTTATAAGACACTAAGAGACTGGCTTTTGTAACCGAATTGGAGAGTGTTTACAGCGCGGTACGCACTGAGTCCTTATATAAAACAGATATGCTTCGTCTTTAAAGGGTAAATATGCACGACGTTGCGTCATAACATTAAAACTGCAGATGGGAGTACAGCTAACTCCCAAAACGTCGTGTAAAATAAATAATCGTCAGAGAATGGGACATTGTGCAAAGACGTAAGGTTACGACAGTACAAGATTTACATAAAAATGCACTGCATACTCCTGTTACAGCAACCAGCCTCAGGTGAACAGATTTTTTTTTAACCTGGTGATGGCAACGGCTGCCGCAGCATGTTGGCGCTGTTTGTGCCAACTGGTATTCATATATTAGTCGTACTCGAGGGAAGAATGTAGTAAAATGTTATGTTGATGCCTGAGGTTTATTTAACAACGCTCGGTAGATCTGACTGCGTAATAGAGAGTGGTAATATGATAAGTGAAAAATACACTGTAAAGAATGTTGAAGCCAGTTTTTCTTGTCTAATTGGAGTAGGTTAATATTCCGAGTATTTCCCTAGACAAACTGAGGAAAACCATAATAACTGTCGGTTAGTGTATCCCATTTCTGCGTCAGTGTTTGAATTCGGGACCCCCGCGAGTGCAAAACAGTAGCGGTACCCTAGCATTCGATGTAAAATAAAAATACTGCGTTAGAAAGGTCAAGAAAGACTTTGAATTCCAGGTGTCGGGACTGCATGCATACGCACTTAATGGTGACACTCAATACCAGCTTTGACATGCAGTGTTAAGATAAAGGCAGCTTTGGACACAAACTCTTGCGTTCCGATCTCAGTAACTCTTGTCTGCGTAAATTGTAATGGAACTTGCCGTTGAAGGATCCGAAACGGGTAATGTCCATGTCCATTTTATAATTTCCCTTCATATTTTCCTGTTGTTGTAAAGTTGTTTTTCCTTTTTTCTTAATGGCTCGACAGCCTTGCCACTGTTAAGGTTTCTTGATCACATTCAGACACACCACACTCGGTAGGACCCCTCTGGATAAGTGATCGGCCCGTCGCAGAGACCTCTGCCTAACAACACACAATACTGACAACAGACAGACATCCACGCCCGCGGCGGAATTCGAACCCGCAATCCCACCAAGCGAGAGGTTTACAGACCCACGCTTTGGACCACGCGGCCTCTGAGAATGGTTTGCTGGAAAGTGCTTCGTGCATACTGCAGACTCGCAGAATACAAACGTCTTCGTACGGGCTGTCCTTTCCTCTTGCCCCCTTGAACACTGCCACATTTTATGATATCCTCTTATAGATTATTCGCAAAACGTGCGAATTCAATATTAAACAATAGTAACCAATTGCCAAGGGTTCTAATAAATAATGTTACATTTATTCTGTAGCATACGCATGCCAAACTGAATATTTGGGAAGCTTTCTGTTGATATCGGCAATTTAATGGTAACAGTAGTTAAGGTAGGAACATTGCCAAAAATTCAAAGAACAATAATTTAATTAAAATCTGAGGGGGGGGGGATTAGAATGGCTTTGGCTAACCCCCTTTGCATTTTAACGAGAGACAGTTATGTAAAAATACTAATTTAAGGGGGATGAGAGGGGTTGAAGGAGATGTTCAAAGCAAAATGGAAGTTTTAACGAATCTAAGCTGACCGAAAGCAAGCAAGTGACCGCAGATATACTTTCACGATCGGATATTTCCCTATGAATATCAGTTTTACTTAATGTGAAGGAAAGCAGCAAATGGTGCACTTTTTTCCAAAAATTCATCGCGTTTGCCAGTAAAGTGGCTCGGTCGGACTTCATGAAATATGTAACCACAGAGCTGTACTGCTATGTCCTAGATTATGTACACAAATGACTGCAACCAGACCGCAGGGAGGAAAAGAAAGTAAAACAACATTCAGTTTTATTCACGCTGTGTTTCAGCTTCTGCTTGTAAGAATAGTAAGCAGATATAGGACAATTCTTTCAGCGTGACACCAGTACAAATACTGCAGTATCTGTTTACTGGCCCAGATGTAACATGTGTATCTGTATGGGACCAGTAAATGAAATCATTGTACCTTAATCCTTCATCACATAAATCGTTGCTGGTCGAACCAAGTGAGTTGACACTTTGTACCAAAATAATCCTGTTTACCTCAAAGGAAATTTAACTAATTAAGATTTTGTGCTCAACTTTCCGTTTTTCGATGACGCTTTATTAAGTAAACATTCCAATCTCACGTCCCAGTAAAAATTTTAATTGAATCGAACGCCCATTCCTTAATCATGTGAAAATCTGTTTTGCATAACAGGTCATGTAAGCGAGCGGGTGTTAGACAGGTAGCATATTGACACTGCTTGATCTGTTTTGACGCTGTCAATTTATAAGACCATATAGTGTCAGTGGTAGGTGAATGATTGAGTATGGAGCATTAGCGGAATGATAGTGACAGGAGAACACCGAAAAAGTCGGTGAAAACCTTGTCCAAGTGCAGCTTTGTTTACCACAAATTCCATATGGATTGGCCAGGGATTGAGACGGAGCGCCAGTGATGAGCTGCCGGTGAGACATGGTACGACACCGGAAACTTTCCCGGGCCCTATATGAGTAGCCTACAGAAAATAAGTTTAGTATACGTACATTTTTGGTTTTATATTTTCATCTTTTATAATACACTGAGACGACGGACAGTGGCGACGGGTTCAGCCACAACTGCTAAGAATTGTTCAGTTCTAATTGCACTGCTATCCCACTCGTTTTCCACATAGTCCCCGCCACAATTCAGGCACTTATCGTATGGTAACACAAGCTTCTTCATTTCCTGCTGACGAAAGTCCTGTTATTCTGTTGTCATGCTTCTTGGCACAGCTGTTCCTGAATCTCTTTCTTCTAAATATGAGACCGACCAGATTTTGTTTCAGTGCTGGGAACAGATGACTGTCGATTGGCGACGTGTGTCCCTGGTGTCAAAACGGGTGCTGATTCTTAGTTATGAAATTATGCGCTGGGTAAATGTGTTTTCTGACTGGCTGTCTCGTGCGTGTGTGTGTGCGCGCGTGCGTGCAACCTTTCCTTTCCTTTTTGTCGTGTCACGCATGCAGTTAGTGTTTCAGTCTCTCTACCGGACGTTTACACGATTCGTTGCTCAGGATCTGAAGAGGCAGGACGATCTGCTCTGTGAAATACATAACGTTTATGCATCAGCTGCTCTCTAATGTGCAGAATATTTTTTACTTGCAGATGGAATGGCGAAAAAAGTAAAGAAAATAAAGGCTCTCTTCCTGTTTCGAAACGTGGTAAAGTTATTCCCGCCTTCTTATTATTCTTATCTAATTAACATCCTGGTTCAGAGAAAAATGAATAATTCAAATTTTTTAAATCTAGCGCAGAACGGATGAAGAAATTTTATAAATAATAGGTGTTCTATGCCATGTTTGGATTTTAAATGTTTTGTGGTAAAAGTAATTTTTATGTGAATGTGGGAGAACTGTGATTAAATAAGGAGAAGGAAGAATTCGTAAAATTCCCTTTATTGTTCAGATTTCAGATCTAAAACTCTTGTCAACCCAGATGCTTTCAAAAAATACTTTTTCTTTGTTCGAATATGAGATATTTTCTTACACATCGAGGAGACCATAAAAACTGCAAGCGTTTGAAATCCATGTGCTCAAAAAAATCTTCTGATCTAAGAAGAAGAAGTGTGTTTGCAGTATTTTATATTACGCTGGCAGGAGCTTAATTATTAATTGTATTAGTTCATTAATAGTATTAATAATTATAATAAGTAATGTGAACATAATTGAATCAAGTTGACAGATTTTACCGGGCACGTGGGTAGTATGGTGAGGAAATTACTTTCTGTTACGATGCTGATGCTGAGACTTGTGGAATTGGAGAAGCAGAACGTGTCACTTTGAGACGATTGCGTCGACGGGAGATGGCTGAAACCGGCTCAGGATCCTGCCCAGTGGTAGCCGACGTCATGAGTGACTTCGAAGACTCTGGTTCTGCTCTCCCTCTTTTGAAGTACTGATGTCACATGGAAAATACACTGTGTCTGCCGCTTTGTTTGGTTGTTTATGGTGCTGTCCAGTCTTCAACATAGAGCGGGTCTGCTCTGCCCTTTACATGGTGCGGGAAACTTCGGCAAAATTTTGTCAGCATGCGAGCAACGTTGTATTCAATACGTAGAATGAAGAATGAATAAGGGTCCGTATTATTATGTGTATAATTCTATCGGTGTATTTGTCTATATATCATGTACAATAGGAATGTACTGATGATAACAGGCAAAAGTTACGGTATATACAGTGTACAGCCTAGGCCAATGTATCTCTATTTTAGCACGTTTTTACACAAAGAATTACGAATGTTTTTGTCTATAAATAAACAGCTCATATGTTTTCATAATTGTTTCGGCCTTCTGTTTCGGATTTATCAGGGAAAGAGTTAAAGACGTTTCCTCGTTGAAAATGTCCCCACCGGCATGATAACACTGCGCTAACCCGCGAGATACGGGTTGAGCGGACCTGGTGTGTAGGTTCCTTTACAATTACAGAAACGGAAGTGCCATGCACTGTACTGAAAATGTGTTGGTTGTAAAATTTTTAAATTCAAGCGCTGGATTTATTGAACTTGCACGCTAATTGGAAACCAAAGCTGGTTACAGCAGGTAGCTCCTTGTTTCCTAAGAGCACGTTAGATCTAGTTTTCGATCAAATATTTCGACATGCCGTATAAAATCGATTAGGCTACAATTGGCTGAGTTTGCTTTCCATTCTGGCACATGTTTTGTCGAAAAGTAATGCCGTTCAACGAGTTGTGTATTAGAACGATCTGACGACATGCCCAGCCTGCTGGTTAATTATCGAAACTCCCTTTTACAAATTTGTGCGTATGGGGTGCATTTCAAAACACTGAGTATGTTGTTTTTACAATTTACTGTTCTCAGTTCATGTTAATACAGCTGCCAATTCGTGCGTCATAAATTTACTGTTTGGAATCGAGCCAGTAGAGACCGTTTTATTCAAAGTGCTGGGAAAGCTACGGAATTCAATTCCATCACTAAGCTTCCATTCGAATAGCACAAGTGAAATGATCGTAAACTTAAATTTGGCAAACAATTAGCGAAGGTAAAACAAGCGTGAATAAAATTAACCTGTTGTCGGTTTTGAGACCATCGATGCAGTTGAACCTTCTGTATAGAGCAAATCAACACAACACATGACACAAGACAACACAACTTAAAGCTACACTGCACACTGCAATGTGCTACTGACTTTGAGGCTTAAATTCACTTCGCTTAGGCAAGTACCTTAACAGCTTCACAATCAGATTATTCCTGGGATAAAGTTCAGTAGTTTCTGGTGAATCTTTTATTTGGTCTGAAATTACTTTAATTTTAATCTGCTTCTCTGTGACGTTAGATTTTAATATAAAGCGATTTACATTTCTGAAATGAAATAAAGAATGTAAGTGATTCTGCTTGTTAGGACAAAATGTAACATGTGTCCATCTACACCGCGTAACGTAATTGGATTTAGTATGCACTTTCGTTGCAGTGATGAAAGTAAAGAGTATTTAATTTTTTTCCGTGTCTCGAGAGCCCGAGTGCGCCAGGGCCTCCTTATTGTCGAGGCTTCACGATCACAGTTAGACTTACCACACTCGGTAGGACTCCTCTGGATGAGTGATCAGTCCGACGCAGAGGGCTGTATCTTACAACACACAACACTACAAGAGACAGACATCCATGCCCCCGGACAGATTCGAACCCGCAATCTCAGGCAGCGAACGGCCGCAGACCCACGCCTTATACCGTGGGGCCACCGGGATCGGAGCGTTATTTATTACACTGCGTAATAAATTTCGGGCCATAATTTGAATCGAGTATGCCAGGTATATGAATATATTACGCAGGTCCCTTTTTGAGAAGCACTTAAATTTGTATCGATCAAACATTTCTCACACATTTTGGACTCGTAAGTTTCATTACCGTATCAATAAAATGACACGTTCGGACCCTAAAGAAGTAAAACACGCGCGATGCGAGGTTGTCACAGCTTTCATGCTGAAGGTTACAGTTTTCTGGGATATGACAATGTCTGTATTGGTAATTCCTTACCGACATTCCAACTATAAAGCGGGGAAGCTAACTCCTCCAGAATATCTGTAAAATTACTTATCAACACAGCGTCATATGCCGGAAGACTGTAACTTTAATTATGGTTAGCCTAACCTGATATTACCGTACAATGGTACTAAGGTCAGCGAATTTCAGATAATGGCATTTTCTGACAGCTAGGAACTAATTTATAAAAACAAGTTGCACCGCTGGAACGAGAGAGTGGTGTTAAGGTAGATATCAGGGGCTTTGAAGAAACGTCAGTTCGGATTACGCGTAGAGAGAGCTGCCCATATGGCAAAATGAAATGTGAGAAATCAATTTGACAAACTGTTTTTTTTTACACAAGTTCTCTGCCAATTCACTTGTCTTCGACTGTTTCAACCTTAGTAACAGAATAGCTCAAATTTTGGCAGCGTTATATTCTTACGCATGTTTTTGCTAGTTTCAACGTCTAGGAATTGCAAATCTTCGTACACACGCTCAAAGTTTCTCCCAATCTCCACGTTTATAACAAAAAGCTTAGAAATTTCATAAACTTTAATACGTACGTTTCTTTATTGTTATTGTGATAATTACCATGTCTCCTGAAAACAGAATCATCGACTTGCCTCCTCACTTGAAACGTGATATTTTATTTGCAGAAATTACCTTAAAGTTTCCAGCAATTTTACGGATCTCTAAGTACCTTCTGTAGTCTAATTTTATTGAATAAACCTTAAAACATGCACAGTGCGTCGATAAAGACTTTGAAATGTAATGAATATGCTTTAACACACTCGAAGTTTGCATGTTAGCCTGTCTGTGCTTTGATTCAGTGCTGGAGTTAGAATGGGTATATTTCGCTTATCTCATAATTAAATTCGGAGCGAACGAAGACTGTAAGTTGTTTAGGAACGTAATGCAAATTCTTTTCCTCAGGTAATTAAGAGGTATTTAACTTGCAGTAAAGTGAAAGTGGCACTTGTCGTGAGAGGAAATGCCTATAACAGCAGCTGGCAGCGGTTGGCATTACTACGCGTCATAACTGTAAACACGACACTCTTTGTATCCAGAGTCCGTATTTGTCGCAAGTTTTATATCATAACTGGAGAGAGTGTTATTGTAAGCAATAATTTTGCTAAAGTCTCTCACATATAAAGTGGCAGTGTTGGTATCGGGAACCTATAATGGATGCTTTCCTTTGCGTCAATGAAAGCCAATATTCCAATATTTTCTTTTTCTAAACAAACCCCCTCCTGTGGTTTTCTCTTCTCTAACCTGCCTCAAGGGAGAACACTGTCACTGATTGAGAAGGGTGAGATTCACTACCAGCAACAACACAGATTGATTATCCAATTTAACAGCTGGAGCAATGAGACTTTTCTTTTAGCAGAAACAGAAGCTCAGCGCACGCGTTTCTTCGTGTCGAATACAGAACATGAGACCTATCTCTGTGTAGGCATATATTCGCTTGAACTGATATAGGATTAAGCAATAAATATTGAGCAAGCTCGATAACTCAAAGCACATTTGCAGCACTGAAAGATCTGTTTCATAATGTGTACTGCGATAGAACTTCGGAAGTTGTTAGAGGTAATAACGGAAGTTCAAACAAAGCCATGTTACGGCATTAAAGCAGCATAAACAGTAACTTACTAGAAATGTCCAAAATTATAACATCAAAGCACGCCATCTACATTGCAACTTGCAAAACTCAATTTAGGCGAGTGGACGTATTTTGAACGTTGTAAGGCATGAAAGTATTAGAGTTTTCGAGAAGTAAATAAAATAATGTTTAGAGAATATAGGAGGACTGGTACCGAATTCAAGCGAGGGAAAGTCTCGTGGAAAAATCTGAAAAGAAGAGATTGCTTGGAGGAGATTTGTGCATAAAAAGTGATATAAGTTTCATGTTAAGCTTGTCTTTAAATAAATGTCTTTGTATATTTGGCCAAATACTGCCTCAGTTTTAAACTGTCAAATATTTTTACATGGAAAATAAGAGATTATAAAGTTTGTTGAGCAATTCCTGAGTTCGCAGAGCCAACCATAGTGGACATCCCGATTTGCCGATACTGTATCCGGTTCTAAAGTCGTGAAACATTAAGCTGCCACGCAGTGAAATTCCACATACTCTCCCAGTGGCACTTGAACACCACTATGTGCGTTCCGTTGTTCAGTGAAGGCGGTGAGTTTACAGCACCTGGGCTGAGTGGTGTGTTGTGGTACTTACGTAGTCGTGGAGTGTGTTAGATACAGATAACAAAACTAATTCCGTGCAATTCTGCCTGGTCAACGATGCTGTCATTAGAAATTTCGGTTTCCTTTGAATAACTGTTCAGGATTGTGTCTGTGGTTCATTTGTGTAAATTGTATACTCATAAATTCAGTGATCAATTTTCATGCACGTATCAGCTAAGCAATGGAAGGCAAGAAGCATAGTACCAGTGTTTAGTGATCTCTGTTGAAATTTTCGTAATGTAATATTTATTTTTATATCTTTGTATATCACACAGGCCTTTAGCATTTGAAGTTCCTTTTCTTGTTGAATTCTTCAGGCGTGTACGTACATCCATATTTGCACTTCTTAGCTGTACTTTAAAGCTTTTGTAATTATTTGAACACAATATAGGCACTGGTTAATGTCAAGTAATAGGAAACAAACTTCCTCTTCTTTCCTTTCACGTACAGTAATTTTATGGACTGGAGATGGTTCATGATTGTGCTGTTATTGGAAGGGTAATTCGATATTTTTTAAATAAATCGAGAGGGTAATAAATTGATAATTTGTCCTACTATTTACGAAGCTTTGCAGGTAATCTGCTTGTATTTTATTTCGTAATAATTAAAAATTAAGCCAATTATTCCCCAGTTCTTATCGTCTGCGGGGTTATTATCGTACCTTCACAGTTTGGCAAGGAAAGTGGAATGTTTTGAATGTACCAAGAACGGACTTTCTGGTACTACGTACAGTTACTGTCATTTTGTCTTCGCTTCTATATGTAACACATTTATTGTGTTATGTCCGTTGAGGGATTTTGTGTTACACAACCTTTCTTAAAAGTCGTAGCCTGTAATCTATATCCGTAAGTTCCAGTAAACGTGGTGGGAAAGTTTGGAACGGAAAGCTGTCTCATTATTCAATAATTCAGTATACACGTCTACGTAGAATTGAGCACGAAACATAAATTATGGAAAGATAAACTCTACATTGGTTGTGTCTATAGATGTATTAATAAATTTACGTTTTTATGATACTTGTTCTAAAAGAGACTAAACTGTACATATTTGGTTCTAAAATACTTCAATAAAAATCAAAATTTCTGTTTGTGTGTACCAATATTCTGTTTCACAGTTCTTACAGAATTTTAAACTCTCTGCTACCTCATTCTCATGGCTCCGCGGCCCCAGTGGGGCTAGGCCTCCTCATCGTTGAGGTTTCGAGATCACACTCAGACGTATGACTCCTCTGGACGAGTAATCAGCCAGTCGGAGAAACCTCTACCTCACAAGAAACAATACTCACAAGAGACAGACATGCATGCCTCGGCGGGATTCGAACCCACAACCCAAGCAAGCGAGCGGCCACAGACACACTCCCTAAACCGTGTGGCCACTGTAGCCTTCGTATGTGTCCTGCAGACGTAGCATAAGTGGCCTTGGCATGTTAATCATACGTAAAACTGCATTGAAATTGGGATGAAGGAATTAAGACATTGCGTCAGTTCAGTCCACGTAATCAATTCAATTCAATGCCTTAGCTTTAAATTATTTTGAGGCAATTGGAGGCTGACACCCATTTTGTTACCCTTTAGCACCACTGTTTGAGCAGATAGTATCATTGCGCTTGAATACGTTCCATGTATATGGCAGAGAGGCGGCTCTCATTTGTGTTCATTCCAACTAACAAGTATTCCCATTCACAAGACTGCGTTAAGAGGACACGCACTGTGTTCTCTTGCCGAGCACAGGTACGTGCATTGCGTGGTATATTCGAAGGAATATTCGGTTTGTAGCCTTGCAAACTTTCATTAGTGTCTGGGCTTTTGTATTACCTGGCACATTTTTTAAAATCATTGTTTTGATGATATGAAGCTGCACGATAAAAATATTTATGCGGGATCACATGGTCTTAAGTTTCCGCCACATTTTACTTTAACTAACAAGAAAACTGAATTGTACTATTTGTAGTGAAATACACACGTCTGTGTACGTATCACACGTTATTATGCGCCACTCAAATGTCTTTTTGTCTAATCCCATTAGTCCTTAACCTTTTAAAGCCTAGCGGTAACTTTACATACGACCAGGTTTAACATTAAAAAATTCTACATGGTGCCCACATTGCGTTTATGTGTTTTGTACGGATCTCAGAAGAAACAGCAACTTTTGCCTTATAAAACATTAAGAGACTGGTTTTTATAACCGAAGTGGAGAGTGTTTACAGCGCGGTACGCGCTGAGTCCTTATATAAAACAGATACGCTTCGTCTTTAAAGGGTTAAACAGCAGAGTGGTGTTATGCGTAGTTATTCAGCTTTACATTTATATGCACACCAGCAGTTCTTGCTGCAGCGGTACCACAACGCTGTACAGAGTGTTGCGCCATGAAACTGGCTCCTGTTCGCGGTAACTTTGTATTTATTCAGGGATGTTTACAAAGAACTACGCGAAGCACATTTTCCTCATTCCTGAAGCAGGTTGCGGAAAACGAAGGTATTTGAAGCTATTTTTTTCGTAATCATTTTGTATCGAGTCACAATTGAATAGTATTAATTAAATCGGCTTTTTGGCGTGGGGCTGGTAACACTGAGGGATCTGCTGCTCTAGAACAAGGGTCAATTAATTGACATCAACCTAAAGTCTGATATATGTGTATTAAGTTCCCTCTTTATGTGAAAGTTTAACTTTCGTGCTTTGAAGAGGTTGCCAATGTCTTGAGACCGTTCCACAGATCATTGTCTGCTATCCGATTCCCGCATTTAAAAATCCTTTTTTTTTTGCATATTTGACATTTTTGGTCTTTTGATTCAACAGTTTTGCTTCCAGGGTGAATGACCGCTCTTTCCTATTCCCAGAGAACAGAAGCTTGTCGTGTCAACCAAGCTTCGACATATACTCTTTACGTAGAAGTGTGGTAATATATTCAAGTGATACGTGGTCAGTCAGTTCTCAATCTAAAGCAGCCACCCGCTTTGTAACTTCAGATTCCTATGAGTGTGAACAAAACTACGCTACTTTTTTCCCTCTTCATTCATTGCAATTTAAAATAGATCACTATTGTCTACAGTAATTGAGTTCCGAGCAAATCAGACAAGTAATGTATTTGCAAATAAAGAACCTACTCATGCAAATTAATTTGTGCTTTAAATTAAATGAAACTTTTCCACATATTGATCTGAAACTGTAAATTCTGAGTCTCTTCGGCGGGCAGTAGTCTATCTAGACCAATATAACTAACTAACTAACTAACTAACTAACCAACCAACCAACCAACCAACCAACCAACCAACCAACCAACCAGCCAACCAACCAACCAACTAACCAACCAACCAACCAACCAACCAACCAACCAACCAACCAGCCAACCAGCCAACCAACCAACCAACCAACCAACCAACCAACCAACCAACTAACTAACTAACTAGCTAATTAACTAACTAACTAACTACATAGAGCAGAGACCTTCTTGAGAAGCTAACAGTTTCTCAGCTAGTCAAGAAATTCCCCGCATTTTATGGAACCCGGAAGTTCATTACCGCATCCACAAGAGCCCGCCACCTGTCCCTATCCTGAGCCAGCTCAATCCAGCCCATGCCCCATCCCACTTCTTTAAGATCCATTTTAATATTATCCTCCCTTCTACGGCTGGGTTTGTCGTAGCTGGGTTCGTACCAAAGAATCGGTCCAAGTCCGAGGCTTTTTTGTCTGTTTCGTAACACAATAATTTTTTACGGTGAGGAGTCGTTAGCACCTCGCCCAACCCCCAAGCTAGAGGACCACCCCTTGTCGGCTGTCCGCGACTGCTTATTCAATGTATTCGCAGCTGCCCTCCATAACTGGAGGCCGTTCCTCCATCCGCAACCGGAGGACGCGCCATGCTGTGGTGACAGGGACCCACTTAACACGGTGACAGGGACCCGCTTAGCACGGCATCTAGACCAATATGGCCTACAGAATGAAAATGTTAATGGTTCAAAATTATAGGTTTATTCGAGTCCGGGGAATTCCCTATTTGCAACTATCGTCGTCACCGAGGATACTTGTCAGACCCAGGAATATTTATTTTTATATCACTTCTGTGTCACTTCACAGGTCTGTTCACAGCTACTTGGAAATCTCTAAACTGTTCCTGTAGCTACGTACTTTTAGCTGTACGCTGCTAAATATGTAAGGGTTTAAGACTACTGTGCAACGCTGTACAGTGTTTGCCGGGTGATAAAGCTTAGATCAATTGAGTGACAGTGTTTAATCCGAAGGCATATGAAATAGACCGCCTGGCGGAAGTTCTGAGAATATATTGTCTGTATGTAATTGGAAGTGAAGATGAATTTCATCACAGCGACAGTCTTGAAAATAAAGCATTCGTTTAGTACGATTAATTTTAATGTAAGAGCAAATCACTAGTGTGTGCGAAGTAATTGCGCACTGAAATTCTGCGGTGGCAGGCACGCCTCTGTAATTCTGTGTGACTCAAGGTGCCTGAGAAAAATGTGGGATTCTACTTGTCTGCCGATCCTTTGTTACGTCACGTCATCAGTATAGAACGCTCGAATAGATAGCAGTGCAAAACTGACTCTTTATTGCTCATATCTTTGGAATTCCAGTCTGACAAGAAGAAGGCCCGTTGGAAAGCTGAGAAATAGATGGTATGACAAAATGCGGGAAGATGCCGCCAGATTGCTCTGTACGAAAAATTAGCGCGCAATGGAAAGGCACAGTAGCGGCTCGAGGAAGAAAAAAGGGGAGGCCTTGGTGAGAAACTGGGCCGAAGAACATTATGAAGCAGAAAAGAAGAAGTATTACTGGATCTCCTTTCTGTCTGTCACTCTTTCTGTGACATATAGACGTATAGCTAAGGTAAAAAAAAAAAAGCAGTCCCATTACAGGCCTGGACAGGCCCTTAGGGTTCCAGGAGGTCGAGGCTCCCAGATTTCTAGACAATCGGCACTTGAAGGTGGTAAGGTTGGCAGCCCTACGCACCGGCCGCGTTTACCCCCCAGGAAATATTCCTGGTACTCATTTCTGTTAGAGTCTGAGTCGACCCCAGGGCCATAGTGCGACCGACAGGATTATGCCAATGAAAAAATCCACTGACACCATCGGGAATCGAACCCGCGACCTGCCGGTTTGTAGCGCAGTGCCTCAACCAACTGCGCCACCGCGGCCCCCGTATAGCTAAGTAAATAAATAAATATACAAAGTAGCTATAAATACATACAAATATAAATTTAATGTGTTCCATGTCCGTGCACTATATTATAAAAAAAACAGTGCAGTGCACATTAGTGCAGTGCAAGCCGAGACCACAGAGAGTTCGCGCGTCTAAAAGGCCACGCAGTACACAATCAACAGTTCAACTATAAAGTGCAACCATAGTGTAACCACGGCAGAAAGTTCCTCCTGAAGATGGCCCAGCAGGGTCGAAACATGTAGGAGTGTGTTACAAGTGAGGAAAAAAACCCTTTGTGCATTTGTTGGTGTTCAGTGTTTTTTTATGTAGAAATATACTGGATTAAAGCATGAATTCCCAGTTTTATCTTGAACTGTTTGTTGATGTGTACACGTTTTACATGTAATACCATATACGAACGTCTGGCACTTCCTCGTGTGTTTTTATATTGAAGTACTTTATAATGGTCCAGACAGGCCGGAACATGTTGCAGACATGACAAAATGTTAGGTAGCCCCATCTTCAGTGTATGTAGTTGGCTTTAATTGCGGCAATGATTAAAAACTTGCACATTGAATACTGTAACTTACAAAAGAGAGAAAGAAATCTCTGTTGCTAAGAAATTGAGCGTAAAATCTTTGAGATAAAGATGTTTTAATTACTAATTTCCTTACATCAAGATGTTATCTGTTGTGCGAGGCAATAATAGTACAAAGCATGATGAAAAGTTTGGAACATTTCAGTGTATAATATTAGGATGTTCTACATACCCTATCCCTTGTCTGGAGCAGGGATCGTGTCTACAGCGTTCCAGTCGCTGACACTGACTTTGTCACCGTCTTTGAACAAAAGTCGAGGAGAGGGAAGGATACGTACTCAGTCCCTCCTTGTTTTCACCTGCAGACGGAGCCAAAGGACCAGGCTGCAACAAGCCGTAGACATGATTCCTACTCCAGACCACAGTCACTGTTTAGGAAACTTCCTTAGACCATAATAAGATACCATTGTTACAAACCTAAGGGACTACAATGTAACTGGTCGTTAAATCTTTAAAGCACAGTTACATTTGTGTAACACACCTGCTTGAACACTCTGTATCTACGCTGTATCCGCAGAATTCATTTCTAAGTTTCGTATTATTTTCGGAAGAAACAGTATTCTCTAAACAGCAATAATAATTTACATTCCTAATGGAAGCATTGTGTTTTCTGCGAGGTGACATTGAATTTTGAACACTATTTACACACGTATTCGCGTTAAAATTGAAAGAAATTATTACGGAAAAGACAGAAACTTCCAGTTTCCTCACAGGCTGCAAAATCCTACAAACATTTTTCAGATTACATGTATTTTACATAATACAAAATTCACAGATTTAAATCTTTCGTTCTTTAGCACACTCCTCTTCCAACAGATACCAGCAGAACTACTGTATTATGAAAGCAGGTAGTGACAACATTGACTGCAACTAAGGGCGCTGGGTTATTCTCATTATGTATTTTAGAACGGAAGGATGGTGATAGTGGAGGGTGTCAACGGCTCCAAATATCTCGTCCATCGAATATTTCTCCCCACAAATTTCACGGCTACTAAACAGATAGCCCAGAATATTCAGTGATTCAAAGCGGGGTACAATTACGCAGCTTCAGTTTCGCCAACCTAACATTCTACACTCCGCTTTTAATCGACGCAGTCGATATGTGTCACACAGATTATCATTCAGTTTGATGACAAAACATTTAAGCTGCAGTTGTAATTACATTGCAGAATTTTTTCAGCATCTGTTAATATATTACATGGGCCGTAACATACTAAAGTTTTCCTATCACCTGAAAATCGTGAACTGTTGTAACGCCCCCAAGAAACAAAAGTTTTAATGTAGTGACCATGTACAGTTCAAAATAGATTGTTCATTCTATACGCCTTGTGAAAACGACGTCTAAAACTGTGAAGAAGTAGCGCATAAATTCAGGAAACCTAGAAAGTACAGGCCTTATTCCCCAGAGAGTCACTTGTAATTCCTGTCAGCTACCTTTCAGTGTGCATTCTTTGTTCAGCGTATCTCTAATGGAGAAGTTTGACTGTGGATGGTAGCCATGAAAGGAAACGTCTTGCAGTTGGAAATGGAGCCTCTATTAACCTTTGTCATTATCCACAGGTTCAAGATGACATCTCATTTAACCAATATAGCCATAAAACATCAGAGCATTTTCTGTAAAGAGAATCATAAACGCTGTAGTATCCATTTTAGTGCTTGGCTTTATGGGAAAGGTTGTGATACCCAGTGAGATAAGACGTTCATTCTCTTGGGTAAGAAAGAGGGGACGACATGGCAATTTATGATATTAAAATGCCCTCCATAAATTCCCTGTTTTAGACATTGAATGAGGAATTATGAAGGGTAAAATGACGGCAGACATGAGCTATATGTTTAGGAAGAAAGACCAAAAACCTTTAAGAGTTAGGGGCGTTATTTTTTTAAAACTTAATTTGGAACTTCCATCGGACGAATGAGCGTTCGCTCGCTCCTTACTGACCAGTAGGTTTAAAGTCTAGCTGTTGCTGTCATAACTGAAGATATCCGTGTGTAAAGACTGGAGTGCATACATTCTAAATTTTCTCGGTGAAATAAAGGTGCAGACTGTTCAAGAAATCAGTACAGTGGCTGCGCTGCGCGTGTTCCTTGTTAAGAACAAGTGTTCAGACTTTCTTTTGTATCATACCTTGAAACGGTTCCGATGGATTTATCACCTTTATAGGAAGTTTCCATTACTGAAGGTAACGGTGGCCATATCGGGGCAGGGATAACGTAGTCGGTATAGCGACGATGCTGCGAGTTGAGCTATCCGGTGTTCGAATTCCGGCAGGGGGAAGATCTCTTCTCTTCTTCAAAATGCCCATACAGGCTCGCGGGTCTCATCCAGTTTCCTACTGACTTGTTACGGAGGGCGTTTTGACGGGCAGTAAAGCGGCAGGGTCGTCAGACTGACCACTTATCTCCATTCCAGTGCCGAGACTGAGAATACGTGGAACTGTACCTCCACTCAGCCTTTACGCTTGCATGATGTGTACAAGAACAACTTTACCTTTGACACAGTACACCTATTAGACAGTCATACCGTCTGTGTAAACCGGTTCGTGTTCCTTCCTCATTTTGTTAAACAATTGACTGATTCTGACGAAAATTGCGCTTGACTACCGCAGCGTCTTAGATTTTTCCTGCAAACAATAATGCGGAAATCGCAGTGCTGTGAACACACAGTAATGAAACATGTAAATATTTTGACCATCACTGCCGTAGTTGATGTCTTTGCCACCAGAATGAGTCACGCGTGGCAGTGAGAAGTGTGTTATACGTGTTATGCGCATTCCATAGGATAAACACTGGAACTTACATTGTGTTTCTACAGTAAGTGAACGTGGTTTTGGCAGTATAAAGCTTAATAACTTATGAACACTCTGCAAACCTGACTGATATAGAAATCCCATGTCTCTGGACACTCAGTTATTAAGTCCCACTTCCCGTACATTTGAGCCTGCCGATCCGCTTGCGCACAATTTTGCATTTAATATGCGTGTCCCTTCCTCATTACCCTGTACATTTAATATGCTTGTCCCTTCCACATTACCCTGTACATTTAATATGCTTGTCCCTTCCACATTACCCTGTACATTTAATATGCTTGTCCCTTCCTCATTACCCTGTACATTTATCTGATAGTTTGTGATTTATTTTAGAAATATATTCTGCATAGCTACACATTGTCCATCGTCTTACATATACTTTACGTACACGACGTTTCGGTAGTTGGTTCTAACACCGTTTCAAGTTAGTAAGTGGTCACTACACGGGGAAATATCTATATCACTTCACGTTAAGGTTAATAATGACGTTTGAGATCGAATCTCATACCTTTGAAACACTAGTCTCCTGACCTAACTACTGTACATGTCCGGTAGTGTCCGCATCATGACAGCTGATTACTGAAACCCGGAGTATATTCATCTCCTGAAACGTCATAATGTGAATTTAATATTGATATATTCCCTTGCAGATTGAATCCAGGTGCGGGCGAGTTCTCCGCAGCCTTCCAGACCGGCCCTGGGGCCCACCCAGCCTCCTATACAATGGGTACCGGGTCTCTTTGCCGGGGGTAAAGCGGCCGGTGCGTGGGGCTAGGCACCCCATCCCCTCCTCGTTCCGAGGCTCACGAATGGGTAGAGCTATACCTCTACTCCCCCTCTTGGGCCCTCAGGGCCTGTTGTAGGGTGACCTTTACCTTTACTATTGCCCCGCGTATAGACATAAGACTATTGAAAGTGTAGATGTTATGAAAAGTGTTAGAAACTGTAGTGAAAGTAGACTCCTTACAGATCAAAATTTACCGGAATTATATATAAAGATTCAGTTCATGCAGCGCAGTAAACACACGCCGTCTTGATTATAAAAACTAATCAATTATAGTATAAAAACAGTCAACAACCAACAAATATTTTGTGCCTCACTTTATTATCTTATGAGGTTAGAACGACCGGTTTCGGTCTATATCAGACCAACATCAGGTTCTACTTAAATCACTGACATCTGAACTGTACTTATCAGAGAATATATTTAATATACCAACTTTTATTTTAATTTATGTATGCAATTTTTTATATATACATTCATGTATATTTTAACTTGCTGTAAAAGTGAAGGCCTTCTCTTCTCTGATAGGTACAGTTCAGATGTCAGTGATTTAAGTAGAACCTGATGTTGGTCTGATATAGACCGAAACCGGTCGTTCTAACCTCATAAGATAATAAAATGAGGCACAAAATATTTGTTGGCTGTTGATTGTTTTTATACTATAATTGCTAACACACGCCAACGGGGACGTCAGACATAAAAAAATCTAATCATTTAATCCGTATACGGCAATAATCACTGTTTTCTTCTGAGCACCTTAAATGGCACTGACATACAGTGACAAGAACCTAGACCTTTTATGTTTAACCTGGATTAACCCTTTAAAGACGAAGCGTATCTGTTTTATATAAGGACTCAGTGTGTACCGCGCTGTAAACACTCTCCACTTCGGTTATAAAAACCAATCTCTTAATGTTTTATAAGGCAAAAGTTGCTGTTTGTTCTGAGATCCGTACAAAACACATAAACGCAATGTGGGCACCACGTAGAATTTTTTAATGTTAAACCTGGTTGTATGTAAAGTTATCGCTAGACTTTAAAACGTTAAAGACGAAGCGTATCTGTTTTATATAAGGATTCAGTGCGTACCGCGCTGTAAACACTCTCCACTTCGGTTATAAAAACCAGTCTCTTAATGTTTTATAAGGCAAAAGTTGCTGTTTGTTCTGAGATCCTTACAAAACACATAAACGCAATGTGGGCACCACGTAGAATTTTTTAATGTTAAACCTGGTGGTACGTAAAGTTACCGATAGGCTTTAAAAGGTTAATGTGTGTGTTATTCAAAAACGCGCTCAGTTTCAAAGTTCATAAAACATCAGTGATAGCCAATTGAATGAGTTGGAACGCTGGTGTAACGATACTGAAGCGAGGAAACAAAAGTACGCATTGGCCTGCATGGGCTTGCATTAATTTTTAGCCAGTGTAAGTCCAGCCTCTTCCAGTCTTTGTCCCTCAGGACAGAGCGGTAACGAACCCAGGCAGCACGTTCAGCTGTTCGTGAAGGAAGGAACTAGTTGCTTGTCATGGGGGACAATAGACGACGCCGACGCAGACCCGCTGGGGCCATACGGTGACTCTGTCCTACGGCGTCGTTTCTGTGGCGTCGGATTTCCGTCCCAGATAACTGACCCATCTTTACACTCACTTCAGAATTGGACTAAAGAGAAGATAAATCTGCTAACAAAATGGGGGAACAACAAACCGTAGCGAGATGCGTCTGGAAAGTAATTGTACCCATCATCATGCAGTAGAGGCCTGCTGAAACATCAATATTCGTTTTATCATCCGTAATTTATTTCACAAAGGAAAACCAGGGACACCATTGATTGTTACTGCATTTCGTTCATGCATGTTGCTGTCATGATACTGGGTTTGCGTCTAAATTTATTACCACATAATGGAATTATTTTAGTTTGCTATTATGATAGCCGTGTATAAAAAGCTATAGCTTTGTGTTCTGTTGTCATAGCAAGTAATTATGAATATGATCAGAAGATGACAACAATGGAGGGTGTGTTTGAGTCAATGATAATGCCTCTAAATTCGTCACAACATGATAAATATGTTTGAACCCACCACTTTCATATACAGAGAGCCAATACTTGCTTTTTTATCTTCATATTAAGCACAGTTCACTCTCGATTCTCCGAGTCCTGATTGTTCGAATTTCCATCTCGACTGAGCCGATGCGGTGTCGTCAAGGTCTTTTCTGTGTTCCGACAGATTCCAGTTTATGTGCTTATCTACGCGAAGTAGAACAGTAAAAAGAGGCAACGCCAACTGGTTTTCTGCTCTATAATATATGGCGATCACAATTTCAACGGCCAAGTAGCCTTAAGTAAGCGGGAATGTTTAGTGTAACTTAGTGATATTCAGGCGTGTGGACAGGTCCTTAGGGCTTCAGGAGGTTGAGGCTTCTAGGATTTCTAGACAACCGGCCGTCTTTACCCACCAGGAGATATCCCTGGTACACATTTCTGTTAGAGGCTGAGTCAACCCCAGGGCCATAGTGCGGCTTGAAGGATTAAGTCAATGAAAAATCCCAATGACCCCATCGGGAATCGAATCCGTGATCTCCTGGCTTGTAGCGCAATGCCTCAGCCAACTGCGCCACAGCCTACCTACCCCCAACTTAATAATGTAAATTCTAGTATTATTATTATCATTATCATTATTATTATTATTATTATTATTATTTTAGTGTAGCAATATTTTATACGTTCACTTTCTAATGCAGTGTTCTATACACACTGTGTATTAATATGCCGTGTAGATCAAACATACATAATTATGCGTTCTAAACTACCGTAATTCGTGTAATCCGAGCTTTTCGATACTTGGAGGCAACCTCGATAGACTTCATCTCAAACTGTCGAGATTCTGCTGTCATTAAGAATACGAGCGGAAGGTGGTAACAGTGAGAGGTATGTTTGAATCAGTACTAGAGTGTCCACGTTTGTCTATGAATAATGCTTCAGATAGCAGCACTGTAGTGCATGTGCTTGCTGGTGTAATGTTACTAGCAGGGCTGTGCAGTCGGAGTCGGAGTCGGAAGGAATTTTTAGGTGGAGTCGGAGTCGGTAAAAATGTACCGACTCCGACCCCGATATCAGTCTAAAATCTTTACTAGATACTCCAAATCCAGAGCCCTGATAGCTACAGTAACCATTAGACTTATACTTAAATATAGGTTATAAGTCTAAAAAGTAGCCTGATGATTCACGTGGTAGTGATGAAATGTCTTATACGTTTACCGTTATTAATATATATTGAGCTTTTATGAAGGAGTCGGAAGTTTTAAAAATCGAGGAGTCGGAGTTGGAGTCGGACCTTTTGTGTACCCACTCCACAGGCCTGTTTACTAGCAACATCTTGTCACAGACGTAACTGTTGTTAGAGGGCTGTTGATTTTGCTGTGGCTGCATAGTTCGAGAAAGTTTGTTTGTAACACATTTCCACATATTTTCTTGCACTTCACCTTCGAACGCTTGCGAGGGACTCAATACACCCTTTTGATATTTATAAAACGGGAGGCGAAAATACAATTTTATCTAGGCCTTCAGTGTTTGAGCAAGTAGCCTGGACTATTACAGTCTGTGGAATGAAGAGTGACAAGCGTTGCAGATTTTGCCGTTCGCGATCAGGGTAGTCATTATAATAAACCACGATCAGTGCTATCTTCCGAGAACAGACTCGTTAAACTTTCGGTGTATTTTGTTATATTTGCTCTGAATGATTATACAGTATTGTATTATTTGAATCCGTTAGTGTAATAATGACACACTGTTTTGTAGCAATTTATGTCATCGAATATAACAACTTCCTACCTGCATCAGGTACGAAAAATCACCAAACAGATGTCTTTTCACACCTCACCTTCCCCTTTAACTAGCCTAACAAACATACTCACGTGGGACAACACGTCTTTAATATAGCAATTTTGTACTCCAAGGATCTGAGTTAATTTCACTTAATGTGGTTTATCCTGAAAATAATTATTGCTTTTCAGGCGCGTTCTCACAGGTCGCGAAAAGCACCGACTTACTTCTTAAAGTCTTTCCGTCCGTCTGTCTATTCACATATATCAGCGAGGCTACCACTGAAAGGGTTTTCGTAAAATTTAATACTGGGAATATCTACAAAACTCTGCCTGGAAAATCCAGATTTATTTATAATCGGACAAAAATGTGGGTCACTTGACATGAAGGCCTAAGTAGGGTCCCTGCTGCTATCAGCGACGTATGGAACACAACACTGCAGATTGCAACCTTGATTGTGCTTGCGTGGCAACGCTTTCTATATTTATTACATCATTGGCAGCGACATGTATACATGAACAACGCAAAGTGAAGGCATTGTTGCTTTTCAACAGCAACAATGCTTAAGCGAAAACACCGCACCGTTACGTTGTACGTACACTGCGTACCTTGTGCTCACTGCACCAGCAAATCGTTTCCAGCAAACATGCTCAAAAAGCTTCCGGTGTTATGTATGCACTTGCACGCAGCATCTGCCACAGACTATAAAACATAGCTGGTAGCGTGCGTAGTTTGGAATCTCGCAAACAGGATTGGTGCAGGCTTCTAATTTTACTCTGTTACATTTTGTAATATGTTATGTGACACAAATAAGCATATAAATTTAAACCGGAAACTGTTTAATGTGTTCCATGTCCGTGCACTATATTATACAAAAACACTAATCACCAACAAATGCACAAAGAGAGTTTTATCGTCAATCGTAACACACTCCTACATGTTTCGACCCTGCTGGGTAATCTTCAGGGAGAACTCTTTGTTATCGTTACACTAAGGTTGCACTATACTCACTCAACTATAAAGTGCAGCCTTAGTGTAACGATAACAAAGAGTTCTCCCTGAAGATGACCCATCAGGGTCGAAACATGTAGGAGTGTGTTACAATGGATGATAGAACTCTCTTTGTGCATTTGTTGGTGATTAGTGTTTTTGCAGAAACTGTTTATTTGGTGTACTTCATTACGCAAAAGAGGAGAAATCCTATCCAACTATTCCATCACGTATTACTGAACCATGCATTTGATGTTGCAGATGCAGAAGTTCGTGATAACTGAGCGGATTACCTCAGTCCTTTGTGGTGAAATGACAAACAAACTTGTCAGTTAAAACAGAGCGTGACGTGATGCAAAATTTAACCTTTTTTGCTTGTGTAGGACTTAACGTTTATTTGTGCAGCTAGAATTTTGCATTAATATTATTAAGAGGCGTGGTGGCATCATGGTAACAAATACGATTATATCCTGAAACGCGTGTCTGTGAGGGCCTGCGGGTTGACATATAGCAACAACAAAATGATTTTACTGTCATTAGTGCTGCGTTCATTAGAAAATTCGAAAATGAATCTCCAAATTCTCAGAACTGAAACTTTTATTTAGAATCAAAAATGGGAATCCCGTTTTTCCTTCAATTTTACTTGACGGTATAAAATTTCGTGTTGCGGCTGTGATACATAGCCACATAAAGTGTTAAAGAATAGAATACGAATCATGTATATCGCATGTGTACTTAGCTAAGGGAGTGGCTGATGAAAGAATTAACTGAAGTTCAGAAAGAGGCACATTTACATCATTCTTTGATGTGATATAATCACAATGTTTTATTTGAAAAAGAAACCTTTGATCATTTACTTTCTTAATTAATTACGAAGTTTTAAATATAGAAACTCGCTAAGGGCTGGTGGCTCCAAGGCTTCAACTCCGGTGGGGGGCGAGACCTCCCAGACCCACCCAGACTAAGCCTGAGGCCCACCAATCCTTCTATACAATGGGTACCGGGTCTCCTTTCTTGGTGTAATGCGGCCAGGCCGTGGGGCTGACCGCCACCCACTTATGGCGCCTGGGCCAAGTATGGGTAGAGCTAAATTCTACGTCCCGTCTATGCCTGCTTGGCATGTTACGGGACAGCTTTAACTTAAGTTCAAATTGAACTTGTATTCAAGTCATGTTTTATAGTCTCTTGGTACACATAGCTTATTAACTCACGAAAATATGCCACACTTATGTGCCACAAAAACCATGCGATGTGTTTTGAATTCGTGTAAACTTGTTGATTACACACATGATGCCTTGTGGGTAAGGATGTACTGTACGGCAGATATCATGCATATGAGGAGCATCCAGTCGATAACAATGGACTAGGGCTAACAATAGACATGGGTTGTTTAGGAGGTAGCCTTTATTCAGGTAAGACGGGGATGAAGACCTCGACGAACGTATAAAAAGATCCCAAGTTTAGGACAGCCCGTTGTACCATAACAAAGAAAGGAGAGGGATGATGCGAAATGAAAAGAAACTTGCTGCAAGCAAACGGCAGAAGCAGAATCGCTAACAAACCAAGGATCACAAAGCTTTTCCCATATAGAAAATCCACAAGTTAGAGATAGAGGTTTATGATTTTGCTTTTAAGGCAATGGGAACTGCACCTTCTCTCAGTATGATGAATATTAGGCATAAATATCAGTGGCGGGACTTGCAATTTAATGTTACTCTCCTTGGTGTGCGTGTCTGTGGAATACATTGTCTGTTGTTATCCTAAATGTTGGGAAACAAAAATGTTGATAAAATTTTTTAGGATTTCGCGGGGGTTATTTTTCAGGTGATAGTCTCCGGGGTTATGATACCGATCGTAATAATAGGCGTCTTCCGACCTGCAAAGGTGTTGTGCCACATGAGGTAATAACCCAGAACATATTTGTGAACTTCCAAGAGTCAAAGACACTCTGAAATGATCAGTTTCCTTTCAACGTAAATTACTGTCTACATGTCCGATTTATCATTAACCTTTAAGCGCTTGCGTTGTGAAACGCTAGCACACGTACGAAAACACTCATAAAATTCATTTTATATATATATATATATATATATATATATATATATATATATCTTTGCAACAGGGAAATTTGCTGCATTTCTAAGGACATGCTACATAATCTCTGTTCTGTTTTCCCCGAAATGTCGTATGTTTTATAATTTTGTCTTCTATCTTCTTGTGTCCAAGTGCGTGTTTCATAAACCATGCCCTAAACTTTAAACACACGTCCTGGTAGGGTAAAGGATCATAGGCGTAACTTGGGCGGGACAGGGGAGGGGCAAATGCCCCCTCCCCCTCAATATACCTTAAACCTAGGAAAAGTTTATTTGGTTGCTGAATTGAATAATGGCAAATAAAAAATAGACAGAAAAAAGAAAATGAAAAACTTGCGTTTTATAGGGCCAATTTTCCCTTCTTTCAAATCTGACTCCTTTGTAAAATGAAGTCCCAAATACCCATGGTCAGTTTTGCCCCCCCCCCCCCCCAATGTTACTATCCAAGTTACGCTTATGTAAAGGATAATCTGCAACGATAAATATATTTCGCGATAAAATACCACAAAAGCCAACCAAATGCACAGTTTGTCCCTCACGGTCATATTACATTAAAACGTTAGAAATTAAGTGCTAAAACGCCTACATGTTTCGGTCTCTGTAGTGTCATCATCAGGGGGTACACACATCAAATAATTATGTATAAGAGACTGCAGGCACAGCGGTAGGTGCGTGAACAAGGCTATTCTTACTGTAAGTGTACTCTGAAGGGCGATAAATATTGCGGTAAATGAATACAGTGCTGGGAGCTACCTGCTGGGAACGCAGACGGTGTCCGTGTCCCGCAGCAGGTATCGGGCTTTGCTACTTAAGTCTATGAAGCATGATAAAACGTGGAAGTAGTTGTCTGTCACACGCTGCACGCTGTCCGAAAGAACATCTCTGTTTTTTTTTTCTTTCCGAAGATTTACAGGCTTCGCCTTCCTGTCCTTGTAATAAGAATAGCGTTAATGTGAAGGTGTGTATGTAGAAATTTTTACTGTTTTAAGTGTGCCCTGAAGAATGTCGTCCGATCTGCCTGAAGGTACACGGTATCCGACATACGCACGCATGCGTCTTAATCGCCTTTACTCTTAAGGCATTTATTTTTGAAAGTTGTTTTTGCATATTTCTCCTCTAAAATATTATAAGCAGTACAGTACGATGTATGAAACGCGCACTTCAGCATGATCACGCACCTGTACAGTCTAAACCTACATTACACTGTACTATTAACATTTCGCTTAAACCCCTTCTCTGTACATCTCTATACAAAAATGCCTAATCCTAGCCTTTCTGCCATTTACATCAGTTATGGTTTGTAGTAGTTACATATAATATCAGAAGGTGTCTTCAGTAAGACACGCTGTGGTTCTGTAGCTATTATAGTGTCGACCTTTTTCGAAGTGAGTCAATTGTGGGCCCTTTTATGCAGAGTTACACTCTATAATAGTGGATGAATAGAAGGGCTGACTATGGAAGGGGAAGTTATGGTGTGGAAACGTCAAATTTTCCTGTTGAAATTTCAACGGCTTTTACCCTAGTGAACACAATAAGTAATATGTATTAAACTTTAATGACAACCAGTCATCTGAGGCCTTTAGTCGTGTAAAGTTCTGAAAAGCAGCGTATATTGAATGGAGATCAGATATTGTGCGATGTGCAACATAATTATCGCATAATAAATGAAGTACAGTCACAAACCTTTAGATAAACAACCATCTTTGTCTCCGTAACTATCCATTAAACGTTTTTCTACATTCACGTTCTTATGTATTGTAGGATTATACATGACGATGATGGAATCGTTGCGCCGGTTAAGCTATTGTTCCCTCAGAACTGTTAGGCTTTATGCCGATAACGTGTTTCCCCGCCTCTTCTCTTGTCATTCCTCACCACCCCCAACCCCTTTCAGTGCCACTCATCAATCACAGCAGTAGCAAGATGGCGTTACTTAAAGAGGTTTAGTCTTAGTACTATAGGGAAACACCCTGTACACACCCTTACCGCATAAACGAAAAAATTATGTCATGGAGGTGGCATTCTATGACAGGGATCGTATGTGGGGGTCGGGCATTGTGTCTTTGTTCTCTGATACTTAACGCAAACAAAATTACCGTAGTTTGGAGACTCCTTCAATAAATGCACATAACATTATCGGCGAAGGGTTGAAATTTATGCCCTCACACACATAAATCATCATAAATTATCATTTCAACAATATGAACATATCGCCCAGAATGTACGTAAGAAGTGACATTCTGTTAGACCTTCTAAGTGCTGTGTGGTGTTGGCGTCCGTGCTGCCAACCACCATGAATGGGTGGTTGGCTCTGGCAGTACTGATTCATATATATATATATGGGAGTTCCGGCTGTGATTTTCAGCTCGGAAAGTTGATTTTCTGCTCGGAAAGTTGATTTTCCTGACGGGAACATTTCACGGTTTTCCTCAGAGCAGCCAGTTCATTTCTGGAGTAGTGCCTTAAAATGTGTCACGATGCTTAGTTCATTGCCTGTCAGCCAACATTGGAACCAATCATCACCCGAATATAAGTCGAAAGATTTTCCGCTTGGGTTGACGTACTCAATATACACGATTCCTTTAAAATACATTGGAACCCGGTTATAGCGAAATTGGTTGATGCATCACCTTGCGTATTGCGTTAGGTATTCCGTAGTTTCAATTAATTCCTCACTGTTAACCATAACAATACATTCCTCGGTTAGAAAAACAATCGTTTGTAACAACACAAAATACTCACTCCATTTCGTGACGTTATAACCGATTTCGACTGCATATCTTAATATTATTCCAGCCTGGATAGCTCAAGTGGTGTAATGACTAACCTACTGGCTTAAAGACGGTTACGTTTCTAATAGGACCAAGGCTTTGTCTTCTCCTGAACATCCACACCAGCCCTGCGTCCACCAGGTCTCCTGTTCAACGGGTACTGAGAGTTATTTCACCAGGGGTAAAGCGGCCGGAGTGTGAAGCCGACCACTCACCTCCGATCAACTACCAATGTTGAAAATGCATGGAGCTCTTACAAGGAAATCTTAACCTCTGCCTCTTTAATATTATTCTTCCATTTACCTCTAGATTTCAGCACCCAGACTAACGTACATTGGGCCGAAATGCACCGTTACCTCATTCTATTATATTTGATCACCGAAATAATATTTGTTAGAAACTAAACATTGCTGCGACATTAATTAGGTGCATTTCTGTGGTCTCCCGTCTCGTTTGTAACTCTCTAAGCCGCGTCCGCAGCCCCTTAATGTGAATGTCTTCGCTAAACAGATATTAGTCCTGCTGAATTTAATTCTTTGTCTGACTTTAATACTCTCTGTCTGTCTGTCTTACTGAATTACAAACGCAGATCAAAGGAACATAAACTGATGGTGCAGGAAACGCTTTGCGAATCCGTTATATCACATCGGGTCACGGAGAAGATCAGACGAGATCGCAATCAACCGTTAGCGAATGTCCTTCAAAAGTTAGCAAATTGCTGGCACTTCTTACTTCAGATGAATCGTCGGTCTTTGTTCAAGGTACCGTAAGCTGAACACTCACAGATCTTCGCAGTTAGATTCAAGTCACTCGGGTGTAACATTAGACAGTAGCACAAAGTCATAAAAATCTAACTAAGACACTTACTTCGTTTATGCTTGCCTCCAATCGACTTTATCTGAGATCAGACGTTATTTAAAAGAGAAGTGAGGCGGATCTTTGTTCAGTTCTCATGTTTCTTATTCCACTTCAGTTGAGTATCGGTGTTCACTTGTACTTAATGTGACTTAAGTTTAATACGTAGTTAATTCAGAAATGTCGAAGTAGTCTGTAATCAGAATACTAAAGTACGAATATTAGTGTGATTATTTCTGTTTATTGTTTAAATGTCGTTAATTCAAGAAACGATCAACGTTTGTGGATATAAGGATTTCTGACAGTGCTGAGTCTTCACGTGTAGTAAGTTTCCTAACAGCAAGAAGTTGTGCGTAACAAATCAACTACATCTCCTGCTAGCTAAATACGCGCTCCATATTTTGGCGTATACTAATCGGATTAACTTGCCACTACAGAATGCCACTGGTCCCTGTGCTCAGACAGCGCAGTGTATCTCTCAGTGAGGTCTTTCTGCCAATATCTTATAATTTTGTTGGAATTTGCGTGACTTCTTTCCTGTAAAATTACTACATGAACAGCAAAGATTATGATGTGTGCTGTGTCAGGAGTACCTTCATTCCTGAGAGAATTAATTCTGTTTGAATTTTGCAAGACGTGCGAGTGTGCGAAGAAACGTAACGAGAGGTGCTGTAATGCGAATGTAAGTTGCATGCCGAACCACATGTATATGAAAGTCAGATACTCGTTATGACGTCATTGGTAGATTAGGATGTAGAGGATTGGGAAATTTTAAGGAAAATCGGAGTGAGATTCTTCTGATAGAGATTCCAGGAGGGTGCCTATGTGCGAAAACTCAAGCCACTGGGGGCGCAATTTCTTATGCCCCAGCTGAGATCACTCTTGGTTGTGTAACTCTTCGTCATTAATATTTGTTAATTTGGCTGTGTTTTTCACAAAAAAAATACAAAAATCCTAATTATTCTACCTTTTTTCAGGCATACGAAAGTATCATGATTTTCGTCATAAGAATATACTTTGTCTGACTTTGTGTTAAAAAATTCACGATTTATTTTGTTTGGCTCTAATTTTGTGGCAGAATTTTCACTAAAATGTCGCTTATCACATTTTGTGATTCGTAACGGAATTTGTCGTTGGCAAACAGTTGAAAGTGTTATCAGATAGAAGAAGCTTACATTTTTCGTGTTCATTTTTTCATGGAAAATGTAACAAATTCAGTACTGAAGAACTTAATGCAGGCGTATTTAAGCATCTTCGTACATTACATCCCTTAGGACCTGCTTTCGTATAATGAATAAATAGAAACCATAAAGGAAAAATTTTAGCACAAAAACTGAATAAACCCGTTAGAATATTCTGAAATATCTGGCAAGTAGTTGTGAGCTGAACAAATACTGCAGAGCATTAAGTGTGTAGTTGAAAATATGTTGTGTAGAAAGGTTATAGAAAAGGAAAAACAGGTAAAATTTAAGGACGAAAAATAGTCCAGTGGTTAAATATAAAAAGTATTAGTTCGAAAGTACTTGAAGAGAAAAATGAAGCTACGTTTTAGAGGCTCCGTTAGTGTTAAGCCAGAATCTATAACACTGAAACATTATTTTGTGGGCGCAGTTACTCTTCGTATTGTTAAAGTAAGACGGCGCAATTATCCTTATTAATCTGATTCTGTAAAAAGTGGAGTAGCTTTCCACCTCAAGGGGGACGGCTAATTATGCGAGGATCTGTTCAGAAATACGAAAAAATAACTAGACAGTAAGTGGCTAGGTCTGCAGAGTGCAGCTGTGATAGTAAGTGGAATCATTTCTACAAATAGAGCATGATACAATCATTTCTGACAAAAATATCTTTTCTCAGTACGTGGTTTACAAAACAGGTAACGCTGTCGACACAAGTTTTTAGACTATCTCCTCTGTTAACTCCAGTGTAGATCATGTTTGTATGTAGCAGAGCCGTATAAATGGTGGCTGCATTACCGGCGTTTCGGAGGTCATAACTGTCTCCGTCCTCAGTGTGAAGCTACATCATGGTCTCTGCCAGTACCCCGTGGTATAGTTCGGAGGGGACTGTCTCGTTTGAACAATAACCACTTTTTGACAGTCAGAACTGCTGACTTGTCGGCAGTACAGCCATCTTGTACACTGTACCTTCACCTAGAATGAGAAGCATTAACAGTGTTAGTGTAACGCATATATTATCAGAACCAAATCGTACACAACACGCAATCACAGTACACCTAGCTTAAGGGAATTCCCGACATGCTTCGGTATGAATTCACACAGTCTTCAGGGGGAACATGTAGAACACTTAAAACACTTAAGATAACACTAGCCTGGTTAGATAACACTAACCTCGTTACTTAAAGGTTCGTTAGAATCATTGTTGTCCACGTGGCGCACTGCTGAATTCACATAATCTGCAGGGGAACATATAAACACTTAAAAGCACTTAAGATAACACGCTTGGATATTTAACCCTTTAAAGACGAAAGGTGTCTGTGTTATATAAGGACTCAGTGCGTACCGCACAGTAGATACTCTCCATCTCGGTTATAGAAAACCAAACCGTTAATGTTGTATAGGAAAATAATCACTGTTTGTTCTGAGATCCATACAAAGCACACAAAGCCAATGTGAGCACCATGTAGAGTTTTTGAATGTTAAACCTGGTGGTACGTAAGGCAACCGATAGGCTTCAAAAGGTTGAAAGTTCATTAAAAGGCACTGTTGTCCAGGTGACGCACTGCTGAAGTGTGTATAAACTGTTGATCTGTTGCAAGTTGTCGTCGTACATTGTGCCAGGAAATACAATGTTAACAAAAGGTGTCGAGGCTTGTTATGCTTGAGGCCAGTAACCAGGCGGTTACTGGCCTCGTCCAGAATGGTGGAATCGGTGCTTGTGTTGTGGTGGTTGAGGAGTGTTACCGTAAGTTCCTAAATTAATTCCTTTGTCATATGTAAGCACCGCCACTTTATACTCGACTTGTACCGTATTTCTCGATCTCTGGCAACAACTAGATTCATTGACTGATATTTTCTAAATGCAGCCTTTAACCATTTAAAGACGAAGCGAATCTGTTTATATAAGGACTCAGTGCGTACCGCGCTGTAAACACTCTCCACTTCGGTTATAAAAACCAATCTCTTAATGTTTTATAAGGCAAAAGTTGCTGTTTGTTCTGAGATCCGTACAAAACACATAAACGCAATGTGGGCACCACGTAGAAATTTTTAATGTTAAACCTGATGGCAAGTAAAGTTACTGCTAGGCTTTAAAAGGTTAATTAATAATGATTACATCGAGCTCATGGACCTTAGTGTAAATTCCACATTGCTAATGTTCACATCAACGCCATTTTGGAAGCCCAGTGTCGCTTACGGTTTCGTGGTGGCTGGTGGGTTTTGTGAAAAGCAGAAATAATGTTATTGTTCCCAGGATTGCTATACTTAACGGAAGAATTTAAGGATTCTTGGAAGACGGGTAGTTCCTCCAAAGCGTTGGAAATTAGCAATGCTGCTGTTCCACGTAAGAACCCAGAAGATCGGACTGCTCGGTGGTAGGTCACTCTTCGTTGCGAAATTTGAAGAGCGCGCAGCTGTGACATACCACGGGGGGGGGGGGGGGGTAAGAACAGTGGAGAGTATTGTTAGAGAAGCGAAATTGTCTCCTAAGGTGGCAGGATAGACGCAGCTTATATCACGCCCTTTCGTAGATGTACTCGATGTTAGATAAAATGGCGTGTCGTTCCCCCCAGTGTCTCGTAGCATCGCATGCTGCTCAGGGCCGTCCCGACATTAACACTAAGTTCCGCACCCCTCCCCCCTCAGTTACTCCTTCGTAACATTATTAAAATTTCGACATAACGCAATTCTCTCAATAAAAACCCTAAATTAAGCCCAAATGTTCAAATTTATTTCAGCAACATAAGTAGTCCGCTTCCTATCGCCTTACCTTCTCCGTTTTCCAGCTCTCCGTCTCGACTGAGTGCACCTTTACCAGGAGAAATGGGCACTGCCTGGGAACCTGCAGGGCGGTGAAATATTTTCCTGATTTAAAATGAATGCATTGTGCCCTACTACCGGCCCCACACTCTTCTCTTTGTTATTTTGTTATCCCTGTGCGTCTTATCTTGTACCTCTCCTCATCATTCTCCTCCTCCTCCTTGTCCTCTTGTAAGATTCAATCACGTCAAAAAAGGACTCAGAGACCGGCATGAAGTGTGGTCACGGCGTGTTGCGATGCCAAGTGTTCCGCTTTTATGACCGGAGATAAATTCTACAGCAATAAAATTGGTCGCTTGAATGAAACAAGCCGCACGCTTCGGCGGCAGTGAGAAGTCCATGTTAAGAATTTCCACTGGAATGGAAGAGTTCCAAGTTTAAAAGCAACAACTTTTCGCTTGTAACGAATTCCCGTAAACCTGTATGTTACCTTGGGGTACATGGTTCAGTTTGCTTCTGTAATAATTCGTGCTTGCCTTGCTTCACTGTTCATATTGAAACGTTAATACGCCGCCGCCATATTGAAGTAACATAATTACTGATATAATCATCCAGACAAATGACCAATGACTATTAATTGACTAATTAAGTACCCTCAGGTTTATTGGCAGTAACTGTAGACGGGAACAGACGTCATTAATACGTTGGTAATTACAAGTTCATCGAGGTTGTGTGCTGCCACGTTAATACGACAGCATTTCTATTCTTATTGTCATTAAATGGCGTTGCTATAGATAAAAAAAACTTACTTTTCCTTGTGATTGAACTTACGTATGGTTAAGAAAAAGACAAGGTCCTTCCTTCGTTTATTCTTTTAAGGCGCCTCGTGATATAGCCTGCTTCGGATGTTTTCATTGCACCTGTTGTGTTGATAATAAGTCAGTGCCCATAGGATTAATGAGCCAGCTGGGTGACTAAAAAGTTGTTGGAGAGAACTCATTTTTCAAAAGCGGAAGTCCCAAAGCTATTCAGGAACTTATCCCTATATTTTGGAACACCCAGTAATCTAATCTACATGCTTATGCCTTTATTGCTGTGAAATATGTTTTAATATTATCCCCCTCCCACAATTCTATGACTTTGTCTCCTACATGACCTCTTGCTTTCAGGTTTTCAGTCTACAGTTTTGTATTAATATCTCCAACCCGCTGTGCCATCAACAATTCTTGCCAATATTTTGCTGTTCGATTTTACCATTCAAATTGTGTTTGGACAATTAGCAATGAAGAAGTTCCTCTTGCTGGAATTTTCCTCCGCCTCTTACGAGTAATTACCGCTTTCAGCTGAGATCCACATTTTAGCAACTTTCTTTCTTTCTTTCTTTCTTTCTTTCTTTCTACCTACCTACCTACCTAATTGTTCACAGTAGGTGTCGAGGGTTTTTGTAATTTCGTCTGATCACACTCAAGCGCACATCACAGTCGGTAGCACTCCTCTGGACGAGGGATCGGCCCGACGCAGAGACCTCTACCTGACAACACAAACACTGTACAGGACAAACATCCATGTCCCCGGTGGGATTCGAACCCACAATCTCAGCAAGTGCTCGGCCGCAGACCTAGGCCTTAGACCGCGCGGCCATTGAGATCCACATTTTAGCAACTTCCCATTCTGAAAACCTTCAGCGTAATTTATCTCTTGGGGGGGCGGGGTTGGCAAAATTTTATACTTTTATAAAAAATCTCGAAGTGAAAACTGCGTACGTTTTTTGACACGACATGTGGAGACAAACTATTCAGCTCTGAGTGCTACGAATCTGCGTCTGGCTGCCTTGCCTTTCAAAGGCACTTCGGGGGGTTGAATTAATATCTAAACCACATCTTCTTGATACAGACAAAGTAGACAATGTGCAGGTCCAGCGCGGCCTAGTGTCTAGTGTCTAGTGTCTAGTGTCTAGTCTTCGTAATTTATTCTAATGCTTCTTGTCTTCTCGGTTGTGATTTCATTTTAGAGATCTTTAGCATGGAAGATAGGCTGAAAATGCAAAGCAATTACTGCGCTGCATGTCAGAACAGTATGTAGTCTTTGCTTTCAACTATCGCAGTTTAAATTTTGATTATATGAAAATTTATTTTTAACTATTGTTTCAAAATAACAATTATAAGTCTGGTTACTGGACCCATATTATTTAGAAGCAACGGCTGTTGGATATACAGTACGTTGGGACATGATTGCAAATGTTATACAAAAACACTAATCACCAACAAATGCACAAAGAGAGTTTTATCATCAATCGTAACACATTCCTACATGTTTCGACCCTACTGGGTCATCTTCAGGGAGAACTTTTTTGTTATCCTTACACTAAGGTTGCACTCTACAGATGAGTGAGAATGTGCTGTTGACAGAGCCCCCGGCTGTCCTGTATACTGTAGCCGAACACTGAAGAACCCTTTGTATGTGTGTGTATCCTGCCTCACCCCGAGGAAGAACCCTTTGTATGTGTGTGTATCCTGCCTCACCCCGAGGAAGGACCCTTTGTATGTGTGCGTGTCCTGCCTCATCCCGAGGAAGGACCCTTTGTATGTGTGTGTATCCTGCCTCACCCCGAGGAAGGACCCTTTGTATGTGTGTGTATCCTGCCTCACCCCGAAGAAGGACCCTTTGACCCTCCGACCTTCTAGTTTTCGCTACGATGTGGGTAGAGGGGCAGAAGGAAATAAAATAAACAGGGTATCAGGTTGGCAACAACAAAGGGGGCAGTAGAAAAACAAGGGCACTATATACGAAAATCTGCCGAATTGACGTCAGTCGTATGGGAGATTTAGAAAAGAATTCAGGAATCCTTCCTGTAGCCGGCATCAAGTAAAGTATAAAAATAACAAGTAAATGTATCAGTGATAAATAAAAGGTGAACTCGCGTCATCTAGTGAATGTGATGAGTGATCAATAAAGCTGAATAATCCATCTCCACGTCGGGCATACTGCTGGGTCTTGCACCGTATAAACGACGGGTATAGTACTTCATGCCACGTATATCAACTGTAACTGTATACAGTTTTACAGCCTAGCGGTAACTTTACATACGACCAGGTTTAACATTAAAAAATGCTGCGTGGTGGCCACATTGCGTTTATGTGTTTTGTACGGATCTCAGAACAAACAGCAACTTTTGCCTTATAAAACATTAAGAGACTGGTTTTTATAACCGTGGTGGAGAGTGTTTACAGCGCGGTACGCACTGAGTCCTATATAAAACAGATACGCTTCGTCTTTAAAGGGTTAACAACTTTCTGATTTGTTATAATTCAGTTAAATTTACTGTTTTTGCTTTATTTAATGAGTAAGTAGAAGGAATCAATGAAAGCAACTGATTAATCTTTTGAAGCAAAAGTCACATAAGGAAGAATGCTACAAAGTATTTTACGTGCGTCTGTTTTCAACGCACTGGAGACTAATATTAATTTACACTGTAGGCGTCTATAAAAATTTAGTCTATACCTTACAGAAAACACAGTTCAGCTCTATTATTGAAGCCGACCAGCCGATTAATGTTGATTAGAGAAATTATCGCCATCTGTTGTGAGCAAAATGCGAAACGTGTGCATATTCTGTGGAATCAACAAATGAAGTCCTTAATGCTAAAATCTTGGTCTGTAGATACCACTGATCTTTAAACAGTTATCTTTGCTTGTATATTCGCCTGAATTGAATGTCCCTAACTGGACACAATACAGGGTCGCTTTATTTTTGTTCTTTGTCCTCTTTTTTTTTAAGTCTTAACCCTTTAAATCCCAGCAGTGACTTAAGGCACACTATCTTTTACACTAAGGTTACGCTGTCGTCTCATCGAGTGACTTGTTTGTGCTCTGTGTGGTTCTCAGAACGGACAGCGAATGCGCCCCTTCTGAACATTAATTTATTCGTTTTTATCAACGAAATGGGTGTGCTTACTGCGCGGTAAGAATTTAGTCTTTAAATAAATTAAGGTTAAATTTATTCTTCAAACTAAGCTGCCGTTCCAACAGAGATAAGGCCTGGATTGGCAGAGATCATACACACACACACACACAGACACACACACACACACACACACACACACATATACATGTATACTGTACGTACGTATGCGTTATTGTACATATCTGTTACTGATGTATTATACTCCTTATTAGCATAGTTTTATATAAGTGTGTACGTAACACGGGCAAAGACTGTGACGCACGACAGCTGACAGACCCACCAACTCGTCACAGGGGTTGCATGATGTTGAAAAGGCAGCAAGTTTATCAACGGACTTAAATTTCATTTCGAGCCCTCCAAAGGATTAGCCGTAACTTGACTGTAACTCTGAGTTGGCCTTCAAAAGTTTGAAAGCTAAAAACTCCTTTCCCCTTTGCCCTGTACCCCGTTGTAACATTTTTAAACCATTCATTCTGTTTCATATTGAATACAGGATAATAAAGAACCCTCAAAATTTATAAGCAGATATTAAACTTTTACATTCGGGAAATTTCACTGGCGAGTACGTGGAGTCAAGTGTCATCAACCTAAATGCAGAGTGTTTCTGGTACAATTCGTTTTATGATAATTGACAAAGAGGAGAGCTGTGATCCACTCTACAATCAAGTGTTTCAGCGTAAGTGCTCTATTGACAGGCATCATGTGACCCTCCATTGACAAGCACTCTGTCTGAAAGACTTGTTATAATCACAAAACAAGAACAAACACTGCCGTCTGTCTGTGTTGATTACTGCAGCACATCAGTTTCTTTGTCTGCGAAACATAGCCATTTAATTGAAAATGATCATCTCAGACATAAATCATTAACCATTTAAAGCCCATTGGTTACTTGATGCACAAACAGGTTTAACATTCAAAAACTGTAAGTTCTCTCCACACTGTATTTATGTGTGTTGTATTTATCTCAAAAACAAACAGCGACTTTTTGCCCTTTATAACATAAATTGGTTTTTATAACCGAGATGAAAAATGTTTACTGCGCTCTACGACCTGGATCTTCAAATGAAATAGTGTACGCTTCGTCTTAGGGTTAAAACTCCTCTCAAATCAGAAAATTTTAATCCAGCCTTGTGTGTACGTTCAGATTAATTGATGGGGTGGCCGATTTATTGCGTGTCGTCCTGTGTGGACTATAATCGGATTCACATATGAAGGTGTCCCTCTGATTAAAACAGCATCATACCATAAAGGGGTGTATACAGGATATTGTTCCAAGCATTCTTAACCTTTTAAAACCTAGCAGTAACTTTACATACCACCAGGTCTAAGATTAAAAAATTCTACGTGGTGCCCACATTGCGTTTATGTGTTTTGTACGGATCTCAGAACAAACAGCAACTTTTGCCTTATAAAACATTAAGAGACTGGTTTGTATAACCGAAGTGTAGAGTGTTTACAGCGCGGTACGCACTGAGTCCTTATATAAAACAGATACGCTTCGTCTTTAAAGGGTTAATTTGGATACCAGGTGGAGCTATGTGTCGTAAAGAGATGCAGGGGGGGCGTAACTAACTAACTCTATGTAACTGAAATCTTCTTAACGCGCTAATAAATTCTCAAGTGGTTAAGAAATTCTCCTTATATAATGGAACTCGAAGTTCATTATCGTGTTGATAAGAGTCCGCCCCTCGTCCCTATCCTGAATCCGATACATCCAATCCAGGCCATCCAAATCAATTCCTTTTAAGACCCATTTTATCGTTGTCTTCACAAGTACATTTATGTCTTCAAAGGGGTACCATACCTTTATATTCCTTACCACAACTGTGCCGCATACCCCGAATGCTACGTCGTTCTTCTTTTGGCTACCATAATAACATTTCGTGAGGAGAACAAATCATAATACCCCTGTTATTCACTTTTACTCAGCCTCCTGTTACTCCCGCCCTCTTAGTCCAAATGTATTCTTCAGCACCGTATTCTCCAACAACCTGACCTTAAGTTTTCCCTCAGTTTAACAACCATGTACAACAACAAAAATATTATATTTATTTATATTTTAATATTAAAATTTTTAGACGGCAAATGGGAAGACAAAAGTTTCTAGGCCCAACCTTAGCAAACATTCTCCAATTTTAACATGTACTTAATTCTTCATGCGTGCTATTTTGATTACAGAGCATCGTTTCCAAATATTCTAAATTTGTCACATTTGCAGAGGATTTCGTAGCTGTCCTTTATGTTGTGATTTTGTCCTACCCCCGTGTTGACGAGGCGTGAACACACAATTTCCTCAGCCTATATTTCTAAACTAAACCTCTTACCAGGGAAAAAATCATATCTTTTTACCGTACTTATATTTTCACACAATAATTCGACATTATCAATGCTGACAGCAATGCGACGTGTCCAGTTTAATGTATTTTCCTTCTGTTTGTTGCGTCCTCGTAATGGTACATTTTATATAGAAGTTTAAAAACTGTGGCCATAAAGCATCTGTTTATTTCAAAACATTCTGAATAGGAAATGTGTCAGGTAAATATATACACATTTGAACCTGACTATATGTTACACTTGAAAATGTAAACCCAAGCGCAGTTTTGGGATATAAAAATATGTAAAACTAAAACTTAAATGCAGTCAGTAAAGTCTTACACATACACGCATAGTTCGAGTTACATTATCATATATTCCCGCTAAGACACATCCAAGATCTGAACTCAGTTTGTACATCTACGCCATCACAGTATTGCTGACTGATTAATGCCAAAACTTCGTGTAACGGGAATATTTTGCCGAATAGCTGGAGTCGACTCTGCTGATTTCTGTGTCCCATAGAAATGATGTACAGTATATTAAAGGCGGGCAGATATTCTGCGTCCTGTACAGAATTTTTGCAAATCATTTTTAGTTATATTTGGATACTTTTAAGGATTGTTCCTAAGACAACAGTAGAATTTTGTTCAAGAAATAAACCCTGCACTGTGTTCTTAAGCCATAGGCTGTTTGGATTATTTCGTGAAAATTGTATAAAATTCAGTGTTGGTAGCATTAGTAACAGTAATAAAGTTATTAGCATTATTAGTAATAATATTGTTATTGATAATTATGATGATGATGATAATGAGCATCTTATTAGCTCTAGTCCATAAGAATATTAGAAACGCCGCCACCACATAAGATTCACAGAAACCCAGTACATTAAAATCTGAAGGTGACACAAACTGCGTGTCAAAAGGCTTTTATTACCAGCCGCGTAATCCCTGCTCTAAATATATGAATAACCACCGTAACATTTAGAGTATGCATTTTGCAACATACTGTATTTGTATGTTTTGTCTGAATCCCACAACAAATACTGATTATTCTCCTAAGTGGCATTAACCTACTGGTCTCTAAGCTAGACATGGAATTTTATCGTGTAAGTTTTCAGACGGTTAAATATGTACTATGGTATTTATTTCCTTTAACATTTTTCAGTGTGAATTACAGTCTTAGGCACAGGGAGGAAATAATTTTGAGCATATTGTTAATAAGAATAAAGGAAGGTGATATCTAGATTCTTTTGTGCTTCTCTTGTTTTTCAAAACTTCGACAACTTCAGACAGAAAAGGCAGGAAGGCTGTGCTTGTTTTTCGCATTGTCGGCCTCTCGCTAGGCAACGTTATCAAAAGCGACAAGAGCTAATTACCACGCTGGCGTTGCATGTGTAACTGACACACCTCTTTGTTGTCACGGAAATATGAAGATACTACATGCCTAATTCCACGGATGATATAATTCCTTACAGAACTTGTCACAGTAAAAGACACGCACCACTTCCGTGACAGTGCACATTTTCTTCGTAGAATAACAACGTCCTCAGAGTTTTGCTGCTAGGCTTGTGGAATTGATAGTGAATGATGACTGTGTGTTTTGTGTGGTTAGGGGGAGCGCAATTATTGCATTTACTTTGTAAATTGTGAAATCGCTGTGTATAGCGTGATTTGGAAAATGTGCCTCCTTCATTCGATGTAGTGACTTACTGCTGTTAGTTACCGCGGCCCAAGAGGCGTAAGTCCTTAAAGCTTGAGCGTGGTGATGATGATTGCTTGTTATATTTACAGAAACTCACGTCTGTTTCGCATAATTGCCTATTACTTGTCAGAAACGAAACTTAGGAAGCGAGTTAAGAAATTCGCAAAATTCTACCATCAGAATAGGATTTTGTATCTGTTGGGTCAGAAACGTGATTGACAATTGTTTTCCCTCACAATTCGACGTACTGTGCCTTCGTGTTATTTGTATTATAATAATCAGAGTCATTAGTTAATACCTATTGAAACTGGCAGTCTGCTGCACTCTGCTAACAGGTGCGTGCTAGTTTAGTACCTTCTAAGAATCTTAGTTGCAGAGTTCGAATTTTTGGAGTTCTCAAAATGATTATGACTGAAGCACAATAAAATATCGCATTATGTAGCAGTGTTTACCAACCAGGGTTGCACAAGAAGTCATGGAATAAGTAGATAAAAATTTTTAAATGCCACGAAAAATTCGAAATATCCCTCGAAATGTCGCAGTAGTTTTGTTCAGCATTTAGCGGTGCTGGAGTAATCTCTGTGCGATACAAACTGCCGCTTGGGTTTTTTTTTCAGTTCACACACACACACACACACACACACACACACACACACACACACACACATGCACACACACACACATAATTTCTTTACAAATAAATCTTACTGACAGTAATTTAGCGGAAACTGGTTTGCCCTTCTCGCCGATAACTTATCTCGTCCTGCGAAATTTTCATAAGTAGGTGTTTCTGTGGACGTGGAAAATTATTTTCCCAATTCCTGCATTTATTAAAGGTTGGTAAACACTGTTACAGTGTTTGGCGTATCGCGTGACAGTGGCTACAGTTTGACGTTTATTTATGTAATTAATACTACAGCGGACGGCAGTAATTTGACTACTCGGTCTTAGGCGGTAACATAACTTTGGACATTATATATTAACCATTTAAATCCCTGTTGTAATCACGTTCCGCCCGCTGCAACAGTGTTTTATGTGCTCGTTGTAGATTCTATCCAAAGTTACTGATCATTTGCCTAAACAGCGTTAACAGAGTAACGGTTGTAACGTACGTAGTGTATTCTGTGTGGGGCCGGGACTGCAGTTTCGCACAGAATTTCAATGATAGTCGCTCTTTAAAACGTTAGATATAGCCAGTAGTTCTCACGAAGAAGAGGCTGTAAACAGATAATGGACTTACCTTAGCCAGTGTGGCAGCGCAGTAACACCAAAGTGTCTTTCGTGCTATTATTTTATAGTTGAAGAATTTGGCAAAGAGAAAACTTTTACATTACTAATATACGAGTATATGTAAAAATGGTTAGGCGTCTATGAGTATTCTCTTCTACCTTGCACTGCGGTTAGGAATGCGTGGTTTTTAAATATTCGTGGTTCGTTGCTTAACCTTTTAAAGACGAAGCGTATCTCTTCTATATAAGAACTCAGTGCGTACCGCGCAGTAAACACCTCTACTTCGGTTATAAAAACCAATGTCTTAATGTTTTATAAGGCAAAAGTTGCTGTTTGTTCTGAGATCCGTACAAAACACATAAACGCAATGTGGGCACCACGTAGAATTTTTTAACGTTAAACCTGGTCGTATGTAAAGTTACCGCTAGGCTTTAAAAGGTTAAATAAACATGAGAAATCTGGAATCTCACCAGGGCATCTTGTTGCGCTGTACGCACTAGGAATGAGTTTCCTGTCGCCATTCGTCTTATAGGGTGAATTAGGAGGAAGTAACAACGTTTTTGAAACTTAACCTTTTAAAGCCTAGCGGTAACTTTACGTATCACCAGGTTTAAAAATAAAAAATTCTACGTTGTGCCCACATTGCGTTTATGTGTTTTGTACGGATCTCAGAACAAACAGCAATTTTTGCCTTATAAAACATTAAGAGATTGGTTTTTATAACCAAAGCGGAGAGTGTTTACAGCGCGGTACGCACTGAGTCCTTATATAAAACAGTCATGCTTCGTCTTTAAAGGGTTAATACTTTAGAACGCTGAAGTCCATCGCTGTGCGTCTTGATACTATTTCAGTTTCTTTTTCCTTATGCAGTCGCCTGCGTACAAACAGCTGCCTTCACGGAAGCTTATTTCCTTTCTCACGCTTTTCTGTCTCTCCAGTGCAACTGTAAGATATTTTGACAGCGTAAACTGAGACGGAAGACTGGGGCTTTCAACTCGTCAATTCGGACCGACACGTAACGGATCAAGTCGCTTCACGGGTTCGCGGTCTAGCAAAATCACTAGTAAATTAGGTGCTATGAAGTCGTCATGGACAAAATAATATTGCATTTTCCTATGACTCACGCCAGAGATGCGTGTAAGAAACATGGTGCTACTATCCACGCATCCTTAACCGTTAAACTGCGAGGACGTAAGTGGTGAGATTTGCATTTCTGAAACCCGATGAGCTGGATGCCTTGTCTGTTTAACCTTTTAAAGCCTAGCGGTAACTTTACGTACCACCAGGTTTAACATTAAAAAATTCTACGTGGTGCCCACATTGCGTTTATGTGTTTTGTACGGATCTCAGAACAAACAGCGACTTTTGCCTTATAAAATATTAAGAGACTGGTTTTTATAACCGTGGTGGAGAGTGTTTACTGCGCGGTATGCACTGAGTCCTTATATAAAACAGATACGCTTCGTCTTTAAAAGGTTAAAGGCAGTAGTATGGGGTCACTGGCAAAGAGAAATGTTCCTTCCACCCTCCAGGAGTTGAATCCCGGCCAACCACCTCGTAGTCGATAACGTTTCCGTTGCAAGCCGTGTAAAGCGGTTCCTGTTTGCGCACATGTTATTGATTCAGAACTGTAATATTTGCTGTCACTTCTGAATGACAAAGAGATATCAGTATGTAGTGAGTGTAAACATTCATGAATGTTGGTATCAGTACTTGCAATTAAGTGACAGCATTGCAGCCTAACTTAGTTAAATATTCATTTAAATCAGATACGGTTTACAAATACGAAAGCAGATTTAAAATACTGGCGTTGAGTTCTGTTTACATTTCACGGCATTTAGAACTGTGCGCTTCACGCGTTGTGTAATATTTTCAAACTCTGCAAATTCATGGGTCTGTAAATCGGCAAAAATTTCTTTAAATAACACCGACGATTATAAATGAATAATGGTGTTGAAATTGAAAATTAATCGGGGTTGAAACATTCTCATGAACACTACGTATACCATTTCGGGATTATGTCCAGCCTGCGGCTGCTGCCCACTGGTGCGTAGACTTCTAACCAAGCTCGGTCACCACCTGCAGGCCGTAGTCAGTGTTGATTATACTGGATCAGTTTGAAAAGATATGAGATGGAAAGGGAAGAAGATACAGCACGATTTTTTGTCGGTTTTTCCCTAAAAAAAGACTTGGAAACATATTGCAAACACAAAATCAATTTAGTACAGAACGCTCGTTAATGCAGAGGTACTAGATCTATGTAGCCACATGATGACACACGCAGTTGATTGTCACGTCATGTAGTTCTTCAGATCAGTCCGCTGTAGTCTCTGTACCTAGGCATATATCATAGGCTGAATATGGGATTTGTCGGGTGTGCCCAGACTAAACCAATCACCTCAAAAACAGCACGCATTTGTTATTTTGTGTTTCCTTTTTAAGTTGGGTAAATAAGATCATGTCCTTGGTCACTGCGTGTTCAGTAAATGTTCTCATTAAAAAAAGAGAACTGAACTTCCATGGATGCACGCCCTAATGAAACCTGCTCCCCGTGTTTATGGCCTATACGAGCCTCGTGTATGTGTAAGATAAGAATCAGACATTTTAAATCCTGCCCTTGTCCTGTCTCCCTAGAGTAAGTCGTCATTACAGTAATGGTAACGTTCGCCAGGTGACAGTAACAGCGGTAAACAATCGTACCATTATAAAGCATTCGACATGTAAATGTGTTTATTCAGTATTGCGACCTTGACCTTTGCCGACAGAAGTTTGCGTGTACGTAGCAATGTGGCCTGTCTACCGTGTCCTGTTTCCAGAATGCGTATTTCACTTTTGTTGTGTGTATAGGACATGAAATTGTGAATTCGTAGAAAACCTGATGGGTGACCGTGTTTAAAAATAGATCGCTTGGTGGGTTATCATGCGGATATCATAGCTAGAGATGGAAGTATTTAAATTTTTACCGTTAAAATTTTAAATGGATTTATAACGTTTCATCATAGATAAGTAATTGCGTTTTGTGAATATGTGCTTTGCTAAGAAATCAAGGAGCATGAGATGGGTGTGGCATGTGGCACGTATGGGGGAAAGGAGAGGTGTATACAGGATTTTGCTAGGGATACCTGAGGGAAGAAGACCACTTGGAAGACCCAGGCGTAGGTGGGAGGATAATATTAAAATGGATCTTCGAGAAGTAGGATGGGAGAGCATGGACTGGACTGAGCTGACTCAGGATAGGGGCAGGTAATGAACCTTGGGGTTTCCTAGAATGGGGGGAATTTCTTGATTAGCTCAGGACCTGTTAGCTTCTCAGGATTGACTCTGCTCCATGGAGTTTAGTCTAGTGCTTTGTTAAGATGTGAAATTATTGACTCCATCCAGCATCATACCTGGACTGTCACACCTAGGCGCATGTTTGACAAACTCGTCTGAAGACACGTTTCTACGTTTCTTCCATCCGAATCTAAGGAAGCCCTGTGGACGGAGTCACGTCGGACTACTGAAAGTTATGTAGGAACGTAATGCTAATGTGGGCGTCCATAACCAGACCGTGAAGGCATCAGCAGGGCGTAATTAGCCCAGGTTACAGCCCGGTGACGCGTGCAGTGACGGTGATGATCACTTCGTTAGACAGAGTTGAGAATCTGATAGTCACCCGTCAGCTGAAGACCCCAGGAGGTTCTTTACAGCCTTCAAAATAGTCCCTGGAAGCTGTCCCAGGCCTGATGAGCCCAATCCACACCGCAGTGTCCACTTTAAGATGCGCTTTAATCTTGTCCTCCAATCTACGCCTCATTCTTCCAAGATATCTTTTGCCTTAAATTTTCCTTACTAAATTATATGCATTTGTCATTCCCATAACAGCAAGTTACGTAGAAAATTTTCTGCTTTTTACAGAGCCAGTAACGGAGATTCTAGGAGGTTCTGATCTGTTCATTAACAGAGGCAGTACAATTAACTTAACATGTTTGGTGAGATTTGCACCCGAACCTCCTCCCATTATGCTGTGGAGCCACAACAGCGAGGTGAGTTGACATGAAATGACCGTCTGAACTCTTCTGTCATTAAAATGCTTCAACATAACAGTCAATAGAGCGTGTTTAGAAACAACTATAAATAAATAAATAAATAAATAAATAAATAAATAAATAAATAAATATGCATGTGTGTACTGTTTTGTTAATTTTGGAGCTAAATTCACGATCTATATTATCACTGTTACCACAGTTTTCGGATGTGACCCCAAAGATTTGCACTTCAGTTCTTTTTCGCTGTCACATATGAGAGTGTCGTCAGCAGAATGATTGGAATGCTTTCTGTGGCTTTAGTCATAACGTGCGAACGTTCCTGGATGTTGCCAGGTCATAAACTTCGACTCGCCGCGAGGTGGCATCAGCCTCGTAACGGAGAAGGGTCCCGTGACCACCAGCCGCCTGCTCATTCAGAAGGCCATTCCAGCAGACACAGGACTGTACACATGCGACCCTTCAAACGCCAATCCTGCTAGCGTCCGAGTGCACATACTGAACGGTAAGGGTGCCCCTCTGTCACATCTGACAATAAAAATCATCAATACGATTAATTAACTCTAAAGTTGAGTGTTAGAATATTTTTAAAAATATTGAGGATATAATTTGTAGGTATCATTTTGTGAACATATAACGCCTTGTACTGTTTCCTGGTTTCTGGGTTTTTACGCGATGTGCGAAACGAATTTACTGACGACCTTTCGGAACTCCCTGTGAGTCACATCTTCGTTGGTCAAATGAACGTTTAATGAAGATGGGACGCGTTCATTTGACCAGCGAAGAAGGGACCCACAGGGAGTTCCGAAACCTTGTCAATAAATTCGCTTCGCACATCGTGTAAAAACCAGAAACCAGAAAAGGGACGCCTACGTATTTCATGGCGAAAGCTTAAAATCAAGGTATAATACCGTGTTCATATTCGTGTGTAACGTGTTGTTTGTAACTAAATATTCATAAATAAAATATATTGTACACGGCCGCCGACCAAAAGCTTTTAGAAAATAATTACGTATCTTTGATATACGGTAGAACTCAGTAATAATGACATCGGTTATCCGGTACCTGTACTATACGGTCAGATATTGCATGGTACCAATAAATTCGTCATTGTTAACCGTAGCATTATACTCTTCGGTTATAACGACACTTGTTTATAAAGACACAAAATATTCAGTCCCTTTTATAGCGTTATAACCGAATTCGACAGTATGTTTTGTGAAAACATTTCAGGACATTACCAGTAAGTCACAAGTACTTTATAAAAGTCTTATGTACTCTGTGTTCACTTTACTGAGTACCTGTTATTGGGAATACATATACGCCGACTGCAACGTAATCCGCAACGTCGGTTCATATGTGATTCCCTTGAAAGTGACGGTGTGAGGTAAAAATGTTTGGGGCTAGTTGTAATGATTGAGTAATTAATGAGTTTTATGATGTTTTTGGTGGCTACTTGAGTAATTGTCTTTGTAATTTTCTCTTGTTCTTTTATTTGATTTAATATTTAAATTTATTGCATATTTAGTTCATTCAGATTTGCGTAAATGTTTGTGTCTCTGTGAAATGTTTGCATCTGGTACCGATACGGAATGTAAAACTTCTCTGACGACGTACAATTTGTGAAAGCTTAATGAAGTTCTGCGCGAAATTCATATAAAGTAGTATCGTATTAAAACCCATTTAAAGCTAAATTAAATTCATCTAACAAATTTTAGCGAGTAGATCCCAATTCAAACTTTCAAGCAGGGCTATTTTTTCATTAGCTTCAGAGAAGAAACGTGTGATATGGACAAAGGCGATTACCGTATCATGCATTCATTTCACGCATTTTACACAAAGCACACATATAAGCTTGTGGCGGGCTTTTGTTATGGCTGAGACGAACGTTACGGTTCTGTTTAGTTAGGAGCGTAAAAAGGCGTGTTTGTTTTGGCCAGTTTCATTGTGTGCAACACGAGGTCATTAATCTCTTTACTTTCTGATTTCCATGGGATTTATGCAGCAAGCTCCAACCTTCTGCTTAAAGTAGAACCTACTGTGAGTGTGCGGTTAATTCTTCTTCGTTACTCCCAATTCCCAAGAAGCAGCACAGCTGATGACAGTATTGTCCCCACCTTATCATTATCATCATCATGATCATCATAGTCGTCTTCTTTTGTTTTCTCTTTCTCTTCTTCATTTTCATCTTCTTCTTCTCCTTCTTCTTCTTCTCCTTCTTCTTCTCCTTCTTCTTCTTCTTCTTCTCCTTCTTCTTCTTCTCCTTCTTCTTCTTCTCCTTCTTCTTCTTCTTCTCCTCCTTCTTCTTCTTCTCCTTCTTCTTCTTCTCCTTCTTCTTCTCCTTCTTCTTCTCCTTCTTCTTCTCCTTCTCCTTCTTCTTCTTCTCCTCCTTCTTCTTCTCCTCCTTCTTCTTCTTCTCCTTCTTCTTCTTCTTCTTCTTCTTCTTCTTCTTCTTCTTCTTCTTCTTTCTTCAGTGTACTGCACTTATTTGTGGAAATGGCGCTTTCGTAATGTTACATAACAACTTCAGTTTAAATAAAGTTTTTTTTTCGGTCTTCCACTGATATACGTAATTTTCTTCTGCCAGGTCTGCGGAAATGGTTCACGCCAAACGCGAAGTAAGGTGACTATATAAAATCCGAAGGCAAGAGAAGTAAGGTGAAATTTGAAACTCCTACTAACACCGAGGATGCGCCCATCCTGCCCTATTGATTGGGTGTCTGGTGCGGAAACCTGCAGTCATGAGCAACAGTTTTTTATGTTGTTATTACTCCCATTCAAGTAAACAGAAAGATAAACCCTCAAATAGGCCACGACTCCCTCCTTGAAATTGATTACACCTCCCAGTTGGCTTCTTTAACGAATTCGGCTGAGCAGCCGCCTTTCAAAAACAAATATATGCCCAAACAGTCAATAAACTTCTCGTCGCTTGTGAAATCAAGAATTTCATTTTTATCTACAAAAGATCTTGCAATAGTCGCTGCCCTCAGGCAGATGAATCCAATGCACATCATCAACTGCAATGTTTTCCTCCCACCTGCGCCTTTGTACCCCACCCATTCTTCCTCCTCCTCGTTTTCCGACGAATATTTTGTGCAGATTAAGTTGCCCCTGTGCACTGCATAGTGGGACACTCGGGAGTGGCGACACCGACCCTCTCGTTATAACCTCTGCCCTTCTACCAATGGGAAATCAGCCCCCAGTTCACTCTGAATAGGAGCCTGGGTGGACCCAGAACCGATATGTTCGTTTTGGAGGAGAAAAATATCGTTTGCTCCGATTTGGAATCGAACCAGTGTTCCTCGTTCGTCTAATGCGTACCCTAGTCATTACAGGCCCTACCTACTACGCCATCCCTGCTCCCAAAATATTTTATTCGTGTTTATAATGTGACGCATTAGTACAAAAACGTGATGAAAACTGATCAGGTAATCACAGACACTTCTTCTCAATGTTATATGAATTCAGCAGGGTGTTTGTATTTCAGGGGAACACCCGGCTGCCATGTACCACGGGTCAGCCGATATTCCCGCCTGCCCGTCACGCAGTGCCTTGGTAGCGCTGCTGCTTGTAACGGCCTTGATACGGGCGGCTGCCATATAGCATCTGCAAGTGTAACAACGACAACGGGACAGTCCAGTGAGTGTGAGAGAGAGTGAGCTATCGTCACGTAATCTTTACCCCTCACCCACAGGTTTCTTCTACATATCAGTGTATAAAGGAATCTGACACCCAGAGCACGGTCTTCTTGCACAAGGAACCTTCCGTACTTTAAAACATCTTCCTAATTATAAGCGACTTTCCGACGACTGGTGTGGGAAACAGCACTTTTATGTGACAACTTTTAATATAATCGATACCGAGACATTGCGAACTTTATTAATACGTATGGAGTAACTGCATATTGAAATCCCCTCATACTTGAATAATATTTCGTATAAAACGTGGTTCTTGGACTCTGTTTTTATTTCTCTCAAGTTCTTGGCAGATTTCTCTATGAAATCAAGCACTCACATAGGCCTAGTGCCTTCTAGCTGATACAAATTAAGTAACAGCTTTTAACATACGCGTAGTAAATGGAGGATAGCATACAGTTGACACTAAGGGGCTGAAATCTGTTGTTGGTTTCGTATTTACGCCATCGAGAGCCCTGAAAATAGTAACTTTTGAATGAGAAGTAAATTTATTGCATGTAAATGTCAAGTTTCTTTTGATATGGAATTAGATTGTAATAACGGCTATAGGTTGAAATTCTGAAAGCAGCAGACGATTTGGGTTTAGTTTGTAACTTTCTGAGGATTGAGCGTAGCCTGGGGTTTATTGATCTCCATGTACAGATCTGTAAGCTCTGACTCCCCAGCGTTTTTTCTCACAAGCATATAAGAAGACATTATGATATGTGCAGGTAATGCAGTCATACTGACACTGACGTGTTTTATATACTTTGGATCTCTACTGTCAACAACTACTTTACGCTGAAGAGACCCGGATAATAATATAAGAAGAGACGAACATATTTCTAACCTAACCACATCTTACATGACATCCCGTCGTGCCCCATGGAAGCAAATAAGAACTCTGCAACTGTGTTCCTCACCCTTTCATCCCCTCTGTTCTCTTTCTTCTGGAAAAATTAAAACAAATCTGAACAAAAGCCTAACGGATGTACATTTTATAACAATAAGTGATTAGATATGAACATTAGTTTTAAACATGGGGCAAATAGCAGAAAAATGCGTTGAGAACCGCAAAAATTTTCTGCACGCAAAAGACCTAGTGCACTTGATATACAAACACTCTGTATTTGTGGACGGCAGTTGTCGTGGTGAAATTTTAATAAGTCGTCTTGTGCAAGGAAACGATTTTGTCTGTTTGGGATTGCGATGCGGAGCCATATTGCTGGTGGCAAAGTAAGGACATTAAGTTGTGTGAAAAGTGTTACATTTTAACAGGTTTGGAGATATGGCGAGGATCTGAGCAGTTTGCAAGTAAACACCCTGTGTTTATTGAATTTCAATTTTCTTGCAAAATTTTATTTTTAAGTCAGACCACTGTTCCATGTTTGTGAATAAAATATATTGATACTGTATATGATTTATTGATTTATTCAGAATATGTAAAGTTGGTGCATATACTCGTACTGTATACAAAACCTTCACTTAAAGCTTTATCACTGTTTCTACTTATACGTTTGAACGCGAAAGAAACTAACAATTAATATGCGAAACACTAAGTATAAGTTAATTATCATTGATTTTATTATACAAATTATTGCTCTGAACGTGATCACATTTATTTTTTATGGGTCTTTTTAAGTTTTGTTTCGAAAATGAAATATATTTAGAGAATTTACAATCCCAGAAATAAACACCGAAGTTGAAGGAATAATATTTACTCGCATCCGACATCGTCATTTTTTATTTAAGATAATAGGAAAACGCCCAAATAAACTTCTGCTAAATTCGTAGCTTACAAAGAAAATAACTCATGGAATTAAGAGTCTGATCATTCGCCTTGTGACACCGTATACTGCTGTAATGTTGTTATGGAGATTTTGGACGCAACTGTTGCTACAATTGTCACAGTCATCTGTGGAAACTCTAAGCAGGTTTACATTGACAAGCATTCATTCCGTCCTGTATATTTATTTCCATTTTTAATTGTGTAGAATTCTATGAAATACGTTTGCCAAGCGGTAAAGCTTCTGGCTGCTTTCATGGAGATGGCCGGTTTTTAATCTTAACAGTGACGCCGATTACCCTTAGACTATTTACATAAATTTATTCGATCTGTCCAGGCAAATCCTGGGATAGTATGCCAGATTAGGCCAAGAGCGCTTCTTTCAATGTTCATTCAAATACATTTTTTACTGATCACCGTGACGTTTGAACCTATGTGTTCTGAGGTACTTTAAGTGTAGTTAAATAAACTAGCACGAGATATACTTCCAAGTGTGAAAGTACCGCGATGCTGTGATAGCTTCATTCGGAGTGTACAGTGTTGTATCTGTAGTGATGTTAACATTTTAAAGCCTAGCGGTAACTTTACGTACCAACAGGTTTAACATTAAAAAATTCTATGTGGTGCCCACATTGCGTTTATGTGTTTTGTACGGATCTCGGAACAAACAGCAACTTTTGCCTTATAAAACATTAAGAGACCGGTTTTTATAACCGAAGTGGAGAGTGTTTACTGCGCGGTACGCTCTGAGTCCTTATATAAAACAGATACGCCCCGTCTTTAAAGGGTTAAAGTGGTAATATGCCTTGCAAAAGAATAAAACGGCTTTCATTATTTATAATTGTTTCCGAAACACGACAGTTGACTGTCAACGTGTCGACTTGCTGAATACAGTAATAAAGGACTTACAAATCCTTCCAACTCCTTCGTACGTAACGGATAATCTAGCATCTCCAGGCCGCGAATTTTGAGTAAGCGTACAGTGAAACAATAATGTTTATTATTCCCCACGTAATAAATGCTCCGTTTTGCCTGGTGTCAGCTGTAGGCCCGTAATCTGTGTAGATTAAACTCTACGGCATTTCATATTTTCCCAAACATTGCCACTGAGAAGCGGATAGATTAATCGCACGACTAGAGATTTCAAAAATATTCTTTGTCGTTGCATCTGCGTGAAAGAAGAAGGAACACTGTTCTGTTATTACTGGCAGTTCGTACGACTGCGTTTCCGCACGACCGGAATTCTAGACCACGAGTCGCATAGGTTGCAATTTTCATACTGGGAGGGGGGTTGCTTTTAGGATATAAATTACTGATTTACCCGCTGTAGATCAAGAGATCCGTGGGGTTGTACAATATCTGAAACCGCGGGAATAAATGACGACCACAAGGAACTGGATGGTTTGTGCTGCTGTAAATTGAGACCACTAGGAGCCGGATCGTTCGTGCTGCTGTGAATAAAGACCGGTAAGAACCGGATGGTTTGTGCTGCTGTAAATGGCATCGTGTGAATCGGATCGTACTTACTGCCATACCGATAATTTGCAGATTGCGTGATGGCTCTTCGAGTACATTCTATGGACATGACAGAGCAATATCACTGACTTCAGATATGCAATCTATATCATTGCTTGATATCCACCTCGTAATGATTTGTCTGTGCTTATTGTCCAGTTGTCAAAGTAATTACAGAAATAACGTAACACTGCATTAATGTTTGCATATTACAGCTCATATACGCAATAACCAAGTTATAGCCTAATTCCACTTGTCTCCCTGTGTCAGGTGTGTAGATGTGAGACTATTACAGCATTTGATGTCGGTGTTACAGAGGACGCATGCGCACAATAAAGTCGCTGAGCAGGTAGTAAGAAAGCCGTTTTGCTTACTTCCGTATTGATAGCAGCAAAGTACTCAAATTACAGTTTATTAGCCAGACATCTTTCCTATAAAACTCTGCATGTAAGGCAGTCTTCAGGCGGCACACAATGTGAGTTGCTACAGGCCTATCGGATTGCAGTATAAGACAGTATGTTATCTCGTGAAGCTATGAAAGAGAACAAGCTGACGCTCCTTCTGCAGTAAGGCAATACACTGCCGTGTAGTTACGGCTGGAATCAATATCGTCGGCTGCTGGTCTCAGCAAAACGCAGTTGTGTACAGGAGGAGTTCTTTGTACGTGGTGGTTGCACCCTCGTTATGTTTACAAGGGTGCAAGCCTGGAACGCGCAACTTTCCAACCAGCTCAACGCGATTATGTTTCCTCACGCCGACAACAGCGTCTTGGCGATTTTGAAACTATCCCTTAATACTAAAGCTAGTGATCGGCGTCTCTGCTTGTATAGCGACTAGGCTAAAGGCCGGACGGTCCGGTGTTCGAGTCCCGGTAGGTGAAAAAGATTTTTCTCTTCAGAACGTCCAGGCCGGCTGTGGGGCCCACCCAGCCTTCTGTTCAGTGGGCATCGGGGTTCTTTCCTGGGGTAAAGCGGTTGAATCCGGTTATAACGACATCGGTTTAAGCGACACCTCGCATATAGCGTCAGATATGTTGTGGCACCAATTAATTCCTCACCGCCAAACATAACATTACACTCCTCGGTTAGAGCAACACTCGTTTATAACGACATAAAATAGTCTGTCCCTTTCATGACGTCATAACCGAGTTCGACTCTATATCCATACAGACAATGACATGAACTGGATGACAAGCAATCTTGTTTTCATTCCTGGCCAGGACAAGAGCTTTATCCTTGTCCAGTGTGCAGACCCGCTGTCGGTCCCAATCAGCCCCTATTCCTCAGGCAAAAGGGACGGTTCCCCGTGGGTAGTGCGGCCACATCATTACCAAGAATGGATATCCGGCCAACTTATAATATTTTGTAAAGAAACATAATGAGTTTAATCATCATCTGTTTAGTTCTCCTTTGTGCCTCTCATTTTTCATTATCGCAGCTTAAATATCAGTTACGTACTGCCATAAATACTTTGTCTGTAATCAGAGACTTGATATTTACATGGCTGGCTGCAAACAAGAATGTTCCCCATTTCAATGTAAATACAGGTTCCCAGCGCTTTACATGATTCTTTATTGCTCTGTAATAAGGTCTTAAGTCTGAGTTTGGGCAGTACTGACTGATGTAAATTATGGTGTAAACGACGTAATTCTTTTTCGACGGTATTAAAATTTAACGCTTTTTTTTTACTGCAATGAAAATTACAAGGCTTGGCCCTAAGCAAGCAGCGATATTTCATTCATTTCATTGCTGTAAAGGATTTAAAACACATTTTCACTTTGTAATGAATTTTAACTTAATACATTCTTACTCAGGATAACAAAATTAGCCTTCCCTTGCGTTTCATTGCATTAGACGCAAATGGAAACTTCGAAACTGCAATGTCATGTTAGTAAGGTATGCACCTTTATACTAATTAACTAAAGTGAAGCCAAATAATTGTCTGTTTACAAGACATAAACTTTTAACGTACTTACGTACAGCATGTATGCACAGTCCACTCAAGTAGGTAAAATGGAGATAGGAAAATTTGTTGAAGGAAAATAAAGAACTTTCCATCGGACGGAACATTTCACGTTACGCTCTGAAAGCTGCCTTTAATCTGAATGATATTTAAAGTTCCATTTCGTACCGCACAGTAAACGCGTTCCGTCTCCATTATAAAAATAAATTAATGTTGTATACGAAAGTAATGGTTGTATATTGTGAGAATAGTACGAAACATAAGTACACTAACAATGTAAATAGTCAAAATGCAGAGTTTTTAGTGTTAAACTCGGTGATACGTGTAATAACCACTGGATTTTACATTTTGAAGCGCAGTGGTAAATATCCGCAACACTTGCTGTTACACGATTGAAGTCGGGGAATGCTTGCTATCATTCGGTGCATGATCATTTGTCTCCGAGGTTGCTATGTAGAAGTACAAAAGATTAGGGTATACAGGACTATAATTTTACTTGTTGTTTTGTATGGGTGTGAAATTTGGTCACTGACACTGAGGGAGGAGCAAAGACTGAGGGTATTCGAGAATAGGGTGCTGAGGAAGATATTTGGGCCTAAGAGGGACGAGGCGACAGGGGAGTGGACAAGACTACATAACGAGGAACTTAATGACCTGTACTCATCACCAAATATTATTCGGGTAATCAAATCGAGAAGAATGAGATGGGCGTAGCATGTAGCACGCATGGTGGAGGGGAGAGATGCATACAGGATTCTGGTAGGGAGACCTGAGGGAAGAAGACCGCTTGGGATACCCAGGCCTAGATGGGAGGATGATATTAAAATTGATCTTCAAGAAGTTGGATGGGGTGTGGACTGCATTGAGCTGGCTCAGGATAGGGACAGGTGGCGGGCTCTTTTGAATGCGGTAATGAACCTTCGGGCTGCACAAAATGCGGGGAATTTCTTGACTAGCCGAGGACCTGTCAGCTTCTCAGGAAGGACTCTGCTCCATGGAGTTATTTAGCTAGTTAGTTAGTTAGCTAGTTAGTTAGTTAGTTCTTGCTGTTACGTTAATAAGCTGTACACTTTTCCCACAATGTGTATTTATTTGTTTCATACTTTTCTCACAGTATATGCCGCCTCACCTCCCATCCAGGTTCCATTAACAAATTGGTCTTTATAATGAACAAGGGTTGTATTCTCTTGGAGGTGGGAATTGAGGTTTTATAGGAGGTTTATATGAAAGGCAGTTCTCAGAGTATTACGAGTTAATGCAGCTGCACTGCATCTCATGTAACGATTCACCTAGACAGTCAGTCAGCCAGCCCAAAACTCTTTTATTATAAAATAAAACTTTGTACGAAGGGGCAAGTGCGAAGTTTTGACGACTACTGCCGTTACGGCGGTTCATTCCCATTTCTCCAACGACTTCGACCACAAATTCCATCCGTACGGAGATAATGCTTTTACATTTGTATTTCCTTCCGTATAAATTTTTTACGGTGTCATGGATTTCCAAAACTTTTTTGACTGATGTCTGAAAACAGTTTCTGGCTAAGTGTAAGACTTAACTTAAATCACGTAAATGTGATTTCTAAATGTTATTGAAGATACCGAGTTTTACATTTACAACCCACGATCAGAGGCTCAAAAATGACGACAAATCGAACAGAGAGTAAAGTGCTTTTATCCTAACTCAAAATCTGCAATTCATGATTACATACTTCATCCCACGTTATATGCAAAGTTTAGGTATAATTCTGTCTGCCTCTTCGGGGTCCATTAACTCGAAGTCTGACATCAGAAAACAATTCGCTGTGAATTTAAATCAGAACTGATATTTTTACAGGCAACACCATCATTGTACGTGTCGATCTACAGTATAGTTGACTGCATTTAACACATTTATTATCATGATACATTGTATTGAATTATATTCTAAACCATGCAGCACATTTTAAAGGAAGCCCGACTTTTACCACGGGGGCCCATGTTCGATCCCAGGTAGGTTTGTGTGGAATTAGTTATGGGCAAAGTGGCATTAATAGAAGTTTTTCTCTGAATACTTCAATTTTCGCCTATCAGTATCATTCCACCAATATTTCATACACATTAATCCATCTGCAACCGACGATACACAAATTTAGGTAACGAGAGCCTCATTAAAGACGATGCATCTCGCACTGCTCGAACCTACAAAACCAAGAATTGTTAAAACACAATTTATTATCACATCATAGGTACGTAGACCCCTGTCACTGGGGCATGACAGCATCTGCATAACACCGTGAAGAAGCCGCGTCTTACTGTGAAACTTCCCGTTGCAAATGTGGCTGTATTAAAACCGGACACATGTCGCACGTTTAGGACGATAAAATATATTGTCTGAAAATAAATTTGCGACTGAAGGTCAATCTGTTTATTTGGTCGAAAGAAACGAAATAGGTATCTTGCACAAGGAATAATTTTCGTAAATTAACAAAAATGAATAACACAGTGCTAATATAGTCTCACGTAGTCATGGCATTCTCTTCCCTATATGTTACGCAGTGCTTTATTACCGTCTCAACAACGAACGCTCGTGACCCCTGCAGTTCGTCACGTGAAGTCAGTCGGTGTACACACCGCATTTGCTGAGTCCCTCTAAATATTTTCTTCCAATTCACTCATCTCTCTCTCAAGTAGTATTTCACTCTACGTTTAGGGACAAAATTGTTTAAGCATTTCTAAAGTCTGTCATGCGTTTTACATTGCCAACCATGCTAATAGAAATAACTAACATAATGATATGTAATCCTCATTGATTAAAGCAGAAGTTGTTATAAACTGTTCTAAATTTCTAAAAACAAAAAAAATGTATGAGGGTAAAATAGATTTCAAATTTGAAAATCTGGTGCTTTGTTCGTATTTAGAGTTTAGAATTGTTTAGGTGTAGTTCAATAATTTGAACGCGACCCTCGTAGGAGTCATTTACCTTGCTTGGTTTTATTTCGAAAGAGCTGGGGTTTTTTGCCTGTTGACAGCTCATCTACTTGAATTGTAATCGGAGACATGTCGACTCGGCTCCTTCGATGAAAATGTCTTTGAGCAATATCGCTACTGCTGCTACCATTGCTACTGCTAGTACTAATTCCTTAACTCTAACGACGGTTCGGTCAGAATTATTCACAGATTCTTATACGCTGTTAACTGACGCAGCAAAAAGCATGTTGTGATTGTCTTTATATTGGTCTTTTGTGCACCGTTTCAGAAGTTTCTCTGTTGTTGTTACTGGCCTGAGGTAACATTTCTTTCCGACTAAAACTCTGTTTAGAACTAGGGAAATGTTAATATATTGCCCATGGAAAAACAGAAGAAATTCTGCAATATATATGGAACAAGACTTTCAAAATTGGTATGACGATGCCAAATCTCTATTTTTAACATTCAAACGTTTTGACCTGAACTAAGTGGTCTTTGCTTAACGAATTTTCTTCTTTGTCTTGAGAGACCTGCGTTAAGTAAGGACAAGAAGTTGCGAAAGTGTACATGTGACTTGAAGGATTACGCTTGCAGAAAGAACATCGTTTTAACTAAAGTATGGATTTAAATGTGTGATTCAAAACATATTTCTATCTTAGCATATCAGATAGTCCATAACAGGGGCACATCCAACTGGCGGGGGCTTCCGGGCTGCAGCCACCCTCAAATTGAAATTAAAAAAAAACACACAGATTTCTTAGATGTGGTGATATTACGCTTTTGACGTGATTTACCCCTCAGCCGAAGTCAGCCGCTCAAATGAGCTGATGAATTGTATATTAGCGTTTTAAAAAGTGAAACAAAAAACTCTATATGTGTCAGATGAAATAAAAAAGACAAGATTAGACATTACGATTTAAATTAGGCGAGTGAGTGATAGAATATTTAGTCATATTTGTGTGTGTAAAAATGCAGTTGCGAACTGTAGTAGTTACAGACCCGCTTAAGATATGATTTTATGATCTAATTTTTACAGTCAAACATATATTATTTGTAGCATCAGGGTTACCCCTCCCTCCTTCCAGTTAAATATTGTGAGTGCTCGCCTCGTCCATAAAACCCTCCATCTATCATAAAATTTTCTTTATTCTTCCAGATGACATTTGGTGATTTTCAAAAAAAAATATAATATCTCTTTGAATGATTATGCTTCTAAAATTCCAGCCACTTCCCGCTCGCACGGCATTTATTTGCGTGATTCGGTGTGTTTTGGCTCTAGTTAGGACGTAAAATTTTGAAATAATGCGTTGAGGCCATCACATTTCCACGTACACGTTTAGCTCTGCTGCTGAAGTACATTTCGAGTGGAGCAGAGAGTGCTTTCACACAACTCGTGTGTACGAAGCAGAGAGTGCTTTCACACAACTCGTGTGTACGAAGCAGAGAGTGCTTTCACACAGCTCGTGTGTACGAGAGAGCGGCCCGGAACCTCGTATCGTCTTCATGTGCTGCGGGTGATGATGGCTCCCACTCGTCAGGCGAAGCGAGAGGGAAGCCTTGTTCAATTAGTTCTGTTGCGTTGATGTTCTGCCGAGACGAATGCATGGAGAGTGTGGGGAGTGACATCCTGAAGGAGCGAGTTACATTCGGAGGGTAAGTGGAAGAGTTAATGAGAGGGGCCAAACAACTTAGAGAACCATTACTTTAAGGTGGCACAATCCCGTTGCGTTATTACATACAAATGAATATTGCAGTCAATCAACACAGCGTTATATACAGGAAGACACGATTAGCCATCATCAGGCCTAATTAAAAAACATAAAAGGGCGTGTGTTTTCAACTGCACTTCACGTAAAGCCATTCCCATGCACTGCGCAGTCCAAGTTATGGTTCTGCGACCTTCTGCTTGCTGGGGTTATGGCTTCGAATCCCGCCGTGGGCATGGATGTCTGGCTGTTGTGAGTGTTGTTTGCTGTCAGGTAGAAGTCTCTGCGTCGGCTGATCACTCGTCCAGAGGAGTCCTCTTGAGTGTGGTGTGTCTGAGTGCGATCTAGAAACCGTAACAGTGAGGAGGCCCTGGCCCACTGGGGGCTGTCGAGCCATAAAAGAAAGAACTTTACGACAATAGGAAGCCAGTCCTGCTCTACCCGCACTTTTTCCATACTTCGGTGATCCGACTGCAATATACTGTACACACGTGGCTTGCAAGAATTTTATGTGTAACTGTCTACGTCATATTATTCTATTGAATATTTCTTAGAAGTTTTATAAACTTCAAGTAATACACTTTAGGCTGTATTTTCTTTTGCACCATATCTGTATTTTAGCTTGCAAAGGTTGTGATCTCAAATCTGGAATATGGCTCTAAAATATATCTCCCTTTCCTATTCTTGTAATTAGGCCTGATGATGGCTAATTAGTTTTAGCCGAAACATGTAACCTTCCTTCATCCTGGATAAAATGATGTGTTGACTGATTACAGTATTCATTTGTTAGAGAGCGGGTTTGTCGGTCAGTCTGCTGCTAACGACGGAGTGAAGGGAGAGGAGTCTGGAAAAGTGAATGAGTTAGTGAGCGAGTGGATTTGTAAATTTTTCGGAGAGAAGGGTGAATAAGAATGAAAATGTTTACTGCAGAACGAATAAATGTGTGATTCGGTAGGTGGATGAAAGAGTATTATAGAGGAGTTAAATTAATGTATTACTGAAAGCCCAGTTAAAGAGTGGGTTAGAAAGTGGATAAAACAGAGAGTATCAAGGTATGAGTTACTTGGACTGAAAGCACATGACGAAGAACCAATTAGTCTATGGGAAGCAGATGGACTGAGGAAGTGGGTGGGCGAATTTCAGAGAGAGGAAAAGAGTGAATGAGAAATGGCGAATTAATTGTATCGTGATTAAATAAGGAATGAGTACAGGAAGTGTGGCGTCTGGAGAGGGGGGTGCCCATGTGACAGAGCGGGTGAGAGTAAACTAGTGAATAAAGGCAAATGATACGCCTAAACGTGAAAGGATTTATATTTCAGCAGATCGAAGGTTTCCAGTGGGGAGCGAAGTATTGTTCTTCGCTTGAGGAAACCCTCAAAACGCAAAAGCACTCTCTGATTCATTCATGCAGAGAAGCTGGCAGACACACTTTCAAGTAACGAGGAAGTTCGCAGCTTTTCGAAAAGTTCAGACGAAATTGGAATTGTTGAGAGAGGACCTCCATTTATACGAAAGAAACTTGACACAGAATTCGTAGAATATTTGTAGTGGAAATAGAGTCACTGAGTCCGCAGGCTGTCTGTGCTGATAATATTTGGCATTTTTCATGTTTTCACGAGAACACAACCGTATAATTTATTATATTTAACTCCACATTAATTTTGCGACTGAAATACAGTAAAACATCATTAATCCCGGACTATCTGGGGTGAACAGTAGTCCGGATTAGTAAAAGTCCGGATTAACAAGAATAATAAAAAACAAAGGTAACTGCACGAATAAAAAAATACGCATTACTCAAAATCATGTTATGTATCATAATAATTATTGAACACCTAAAAGCGGTACATACTTACATTGTTGTAAAGTGCAGCAATTGTTAATGAAATACTGTATGTCACAAACTACAAATTGTCTGCGATCGTCTTAGAACAGGATGTTCATGGAGACGTAGGCTTGGGCGGAGTAGCAATCACGGCGTGCCGTGTCACGGCGTGCCGCGTCACGGCGTGCCGCGTCAGCGGCCTTTCGTATAAGCCCGCGGTCACTTCAGGCTCGCGCCGGTGCTTTATTCTGCTATCGTCGGCTCCAAAATAAAAATTTATTTTTCCAGGAACCCTGTCCGGATTAAGCGAAGTCTGGTGTAACGGGGTCCGGATTAACAAGGTTTTACTTTATATGAGTGTATGTAAGTGATATTAAAGAAAATATGAAATAATTAACCAATGCTCGATATGAAAAAAATATTTCTGTACATGTTCCCGCTACCATTGCTAGTTTCCCGAGATAAAGACGAAAGGACGGAAGGACAGTCACTTCCCCGCGAAATGAATTTTTCTCCGAATTATAGAAAATGTTTTGCTATATTATGGCTATATTCTGGATTCTAAGCGAACGATGGATTCTGGCCACGAAAAACTCACTTCGTCTGGGTTTCCCTGGGCATTTGAATTCATATTACATGGAAAAACCATTGATTTTTCTTTCATCCTAGCAGCGGCGCTAATTTTGGATTTCCCGAGTGATGAACCCTTACGCATTTTCCGAAAAAGGAACTATAAATAATGTTACCGATATTGCCCACCAAGCGGATTAGACTTTATAGTGGGGGGAGTGATTCTCTTCACACAGTGACCGTGTGAATTTTACGGACGATTTCGTTCAGTTTAAAAGCAACCGGAGTTTAAAACTGAACACTCAGTTCCCTTTAGGTCTTAGACCGAATAGAAGTGAATTCGTTCTTACGTGCCTGTACTCCGTCCGAAGTCATGGTACCAAGGGACACGAAACATGCAACTGAAGTGTCCCGACTGCTGCCTGTGATAGTAGTAGAGCCTGTGGGCGTTAGTCGCTGCCTCCTCACTGAAAAGCCGCGGGTTCATTTACCGGGCAGTCCATGTGAGACGTGTAGCGGACACTATGACACTGGAGCAGATGTGTCCGAATACATCTGTTTTCCCCTTGTCAATTACTATTCCACCAGTACTCCCTAATCACTCATTTGTCATCCGGAGGACGGACAGTGTGTTCATTGGTGGCTGTAACTTTATACAGATGTAGTTTCAGCCTACCGCAAGTATAAAGCAAGTTGGGAATTTGTTGCAACATGTAATATTTCTTGGCCGTTCGTTCTGTTATCTTCTTTAGATTTTAAATTCGTTATTAATTTTGAGAGAATCTCTAAAAACGAATTTAAATGCCTCGTTGGACGTTTTGCGAACACAAGTTATAAGCGTTCTTCGCGTCTTAACAACAAATTGACAACGAAACATGCCTTATTTTAATGCAGTTGCTAGGATACGCAGAAAATGTACAGTATGGCTGTGTTTAATAATAGTAGCGTGAAGCTACACAGTCGTATTTTAATATACCGAGACACTGAAATAATGAAACAAACAACACTTCAGTGTACTGTAAATGCTCACACAACTTTGTTTCTTCGGGTGTTGATGTGTTACAGTACATTTTGTTAACTGTTTCTTTAGCCTCTTGGCATTTGCTTTACCTATCTTATATACAAGAGGATATTATATTTATTATTTTTCTCTTGCAAAAGATGAGATTTTATCAGAAATATAGCTAGGTCTTCATGTTAACTGTTTTTATTCTGTTTTAACAAAACTTTTATTTGAATACTTAATTTAGTAAAATCCGCGATACGAAATTTTAAAAAAATACTTCCAGTGGGAGCCGAAATATGCAGCGTGACGGAAAGACGGATGAACAGGCATGGCGAAACTAAAAGTCCTTTTCGGGATTGCTTAGCAAGCGGGCATAAAAAGTGCTCAAACTTTACATGAAAGGGACTGATAGAGGGAACAAAGTAGAGAGCCTTGTCGGAATTTGCAAGTGTCTACTTTGTTATCGACAATCCTACCTGGTCTGCGTCACTTCCGTGAGGCTTTGGACGTTTTTCACTCACTTTAATACCGCATTGACTACAGGAGTGAAAATGCGCATACATTTCCAACTCGAATGGCTTATAAATTCAGAGCAGTGGAGGCATCTTGAAACATATGGTAATGAAATTCCCCACCAGTTCGCTAATATTCTCTTACTCTCTTGAACCTTTTACATGTCACTTTAGTCATCTCAAGTCATTCTGTTGAATAAAAGGGAGCCTGTCACCCTGCATTTACGCAGTGTAAGAATAATTAAATTCTAGCCCTCTGTTGCTAAAAGAGTTCTTTATTCGCACATTTTCATCTCGACAGTAAGAACACTGCAGGACGACATCGCAACCCAGAAGATGCGTGTCGGTCTGCAGTAACGCTGACACCTTGAAGTGTCAGATATATTGATATTACTTGAGAACATGATACTGTGGAAAATATTTGGACACAGGAAAGAGGAAGTGGCAAAAGACCGTAGTAGAATATGCAGAAGATTTAATATTTCGTAAAATACTCTGTACAAGATATTGTTAGTAAAACCAAATCAAGAAAATTTTAATCAGGAAAACAGGAGGCAACATACCATTTGAGAGACATAGTCTTAGGTTGCGGATATTATTAAAATGGACCTTAGTATATTGTAATTTTATGGTGTGATACGGATTCATCTGACTTAGGTTAGGTTATGGTGGCTGTATGTTTTTATGTGATGAGTAACTTTTGTATTCCGTAAAATGCAATGAATTTCTTGACCCTTGAGCAATTGTTAATTTCACATGAATGGTCCTGCTATATGCATTTCGTTGACTGTCGCGAAAAATCATGGAAGTTAAATCCAGTTGGTTTGTTTATCAGCTAGGACCACAGTCTTGCATGTACCTGCCTCTGTTGTCAACGTGCCTGTTGCCCCGCACATGTCCAGCTGTCAGGTCATACATTAACCCGGGCCAGCTCATAACGAGTTTTTACGTCATTCGGGATGTTCGTTTGTCTGGGATATGGCGTCTCATAATTGGTCCACGGCCTTTCGAAGAGACGCAATAGTCTTATCTTTAAGTGTCGACTTGTGAAGATGAGATATGTTGTCTCGAAACGTCGGGAACCATTTACGCAGCGACTCGGTCTCACATCCCAGAAGAAGGGATGCTTCAGTAGGGGAAACCTAAAAACTCAGTGTGATTTCTTTGACTGAACGCTGAGAGTGGGTTGTGTTTTACCCCCCATTACCTACCAGCATATTGGAACTAGCATAAAGTGATTTTATAGCCCTTTTCTTCACCATTCGTCTCTAGATTTTTTGTCAGACAGTACTCTGGTGTTAGAACCTCACGAGCTGTAACGTTGGCTTTGCTGCTTATACTACCGCGTCTTATGTATTTCTTGGTGTGTGTGTGTGTGTGTGTGTGTGTGTGTGTGTGTGTATGTATGTGTGTGTGTGTGTGTGTACGTCTGTGTGTGTGTACGTGTGTGTGTGTGTGTGTGTGTTGCATCCTCTATTCTCCCTATGAAAAGAAAAATACTTTTTTTACACAGTTCAACACAAGTTTATTGGTACACAAATTCGCTTTGTTTACAACGGCTACATGTTTCTCTTTCTATACCAAACGCATCAGGCTGAACCGTACTGCATACAAAAATATTATGGTTCATACTGTATATGTTCCATCAAATATCGCCGATAGTAGACCGATAGGGACAAAAATATGAGAGAGCTTGTTTTGTAAGCAAGGAAGATGAATTAATAGTTAAACTGGCAAACTTGTGTTTGTTGCTGTATCGATGTCTGAAATGATGCGGATATAATTACCGTATGCAGTAATATGGGTCACATTTCGATTTTACTGTCCTTAATGGACCTTCAATAGCATGGGTTAATCCTGTTGCCATTGAATTAGACACGACACTTGTTAGGTAATTTGTGCAAATAAGGACTGGCTAGGTGATAGTAATGCCGGAAAATTATGGCGATTTCTGCTTTAATTAATGTCGACAGCGCATGCACACACACACACATGCAGGCAGTCAGGGTCACAGTCTATTTACCGTACCTGCATTACACTAGGGACGTCCGGGGTTCAAATTGTGGCCAATAGACTGTCTGTCCTCGTTGAAGTTTTCCTGGTTTTCCTGAGTGCCGCCAAATAAATGCCAAGATAATATTTTGCGTCATGCCACGAACACTTCTACATGATTTTAAACATGCGTATCACAAATCAGTCTATTCGTACGCACTGCTTACGTACACAGACGCTCGCCGAAATGTTTTGGAAGATCTGGTGCAAGTCGAATTTTGCGCAAGTCGAAATTAAGTGTAAATGTGGTCAGCCACACATACGTACACACAAGGGAGTCCAGTTTAAATCAAAACTCCAGCACACTGGGAAGTTACAGGCCGCAGCAGGAGCGCTCTGCCGCGTATGTAATCGCCCGGCAGTATTCTTGCGCCACATTTTGTCACTGCGCTTTCCTTCCCACAAAGAAGAATTCAGCATGCGTTTAAAAAATTGTGTTATTTAATTTCGTTTTTACACTTGTTTTTTAAATTGTGTGAGTCTGAAATTGCCTACGTCGGGCAGTGTCGGTAAGTTTAAATATGGCTGATTGGATAGATGAACCAAGCATAAATAAATAAATAAATAAATAAAGTAATAACACAGAATTATTGGCCCGTGGATGGGATTCTAAGTAAAAGTTGCATGCCAAATAGTCACTGCGGTAAGACATAACCAGTTTCAATTGTTTTACTTAGGATGCCGATGAAGGACGCAAGCGGACGTTGGGCTGAATCAAGCTAACAAATTGGACAGATGCGGGGGCAATACTCCTCAAGCAAATAAACAGAATCCCTTAATTGAGTTTCCTGGGGTGTAAACTGATTTACCTTGTTTGTGCCACGTGTGCTCTTACAACCGAATCACGTGGCTTGAGGCGCAAGTCCACTTACTGCATCACACTTCTGGGCATCCCGCCCCCGCCGCCCCCCCCCCCCTCACAATTCCTTCACAACAAAACTTTCCTTGTTCGTTCAGCTCTCCCATATCTACTATTTCTGATTCATAGCTGTACTTTTTCCTGAAATACTCCAGTATTCACTACAAATCCCACTGTTTTCCACTGCGCATTTACACGCTTTCTTCTTGTTACTTCTTATAAAGTCAAATGTCTGTCGTCGCTCGAGAACTCCGCACGTAACGAAAAACTTTTAAATATAGAGGGTCTGTAATGCCATCTTAGAAAGCTGAAATTGTGTTCTGCGGAAGTATAAGTTCATTGTACGTATATCCCAATATTTTTGCTAGGAAACGGAGTAGCTCCCTCAAGTTAGGCAAACAGCTACAGAAAGTACGTTTCTCTTTAAGAAGGTGGACACCCAGCTCCTATTCAAACGGTAAGGGGGCTCTTTTCCCGGGGCGGTAAAGCAGCATTTACGTGGAGCTAAGCACTTCATGAAATTATCCATCTGCCTATCAATTTCTCTTCATGTTGTGCTGTATGATTAAGGATAACAATGAATTTACACCACCAGTATTTCACCTACTTTCATTTGTCTCTGGGCGCAAACCTTGTCATTACAAACGAAATTTCCAGCGTTTCGGAAATTGTTTCTTCCTTCATAAGCCATATTGATGTTTCCGGACGCATTCTTCGAAGGGGTTTAAATTTATTTCGTACAAGCATGGCCGACGGATCGGGAATATTTCATTGCATTCATTTGCCGTGAAAAATTTTAAATCATCGTCGTCGTCGTCGTCGTCGTCGTCGTCGTCGTCGTCGTCGTCGTCGTCGTCATCATCATCATCATCATCATCATCATCATCTCCTTTATGCAGGGTATTCACACTTATATACCTGAAACAAACCATGTTTCTAGGGTATACAGTGTCACAGCTATTCCGCGCGTACTGTTAATGGTACATATAGCGCTGTCTGCAATATTAAACCCTTTTGTGCTTCTACATTAGCACTTCCCGCAGTGTGTGTGCTGTGTCCAATATAGCTGTTTGCTGTAGTTCCTTCATATCGTGCTTTCCCGGTACGCTGCTCAAGTATTTTCTGAAGGATTTTTAAATGGTTCTAGTTGCCCCTATTATTACTGGCGTCACCTTTGTTTTTACATTCCACATGCGCTGTATTTCTATTATAAGGTCTTTATATTTTAGAATCTTCGCGTCTTCTTTCTTTATCACAATTAAATTATTATTATTATTATTATTATTATTATTATTATTATTATTATTATTATTACACTTGTTATTCACTGTTCTGCGAAAAACTTTCTAACTATACGCCGTCTATTAAGTATTACTGCTTTCTGTATTAGAATATATAGAGCAGGGAAGGCATTACGCAGTTTCAAAGTTTCGTGTAATTTGTTTGGAAAAATACCCGGTGTGACAATGCTAGCGTTATTATATTGGCCGCTTTCAGTTGCCGTATTCTTATAAGCTCTTCTTACAAGTCCGTATTCTTCTATAACTTCTCGGTGATGGTGCTGTGAAGGCTGTGAATCTTTGGCATTGCTACATGTATTAATACCCTTCTCTGATGGTTTTGTCAAATATAACTGTTTCGTTATCGTTGTAGGTAGTCCGATCACTTAGTATTGCGTAACAGTGAACTGGTATTTATTACGTAGTAGATGCTACGTAGCTACAACCAAATTACGTGGATGATTGGACCCCTTGTTGGCTGCGTTGTGCTATGCGTTGTTGTATTGTCACTCCACAGAAGCAGATAAAATGCTCACGAACCATATACGGATTTGCTTTGTCGCCATTTGTATCAAAGGGTATGAAGTTAAGTGCGAGGTTGTGAAGACAGATTTGAAGCACTGTGTTACGGAGAACAGGTAGAAGGCAGGACGGGTAAATGGATAAATTTTTCTCTTATTCATACAATATTTATTTGTCTTTACTGCTGGCAGTTATGTTTTAAATAGTGTTTTACTTTTTTTTGTGAAAATGCGTAACTCGCAAAGAATTTTTTATATCACTACGTGATTTGACAGCATGGCTGAGAAAGATATTTATGAAAATAGAGTTCGACGTCTGATTTACATGCAAAATGAAACCATGTAAATTTAATTCTAATGGTGCTTTTGGGGATATAAATAATTAATATCCCTTAAAGCGTTAATTATTAAATTTTATGCCTACTGCCCGAATATTTGCTATATACAAAGCCACTGAAAATTTTAAATTAGTAGAAATGTCATTTTATATTACACAACCATGCAGATTAACACAACAAAGAAGTCTATAAAATCATACACTAGAAGAAAAACTTTGCACCGCGTAACATACAGTTGCTTGCGGCTGGAATAATAAATGCTAGGTACCCAGCGATTACGTAGTGGAAAACCATGGAAAGGAAAGTGATGAAAGTGTGAAAATGAAAAGAGAATGTTCATGAAGTGGGCACGGATAAGTGCTTACAGAGACAAACAGAAAAGAACAATTAGGCATAAAAACGCTATGCAAATAACAGTTTAATAAAAGAATGGAGATTGGTTAATAATAGGACCTCGTCTTTCATTGTTATTATGTTTTTGCAGTCAGCTGAAGGACGGTTAAGTAGGATGGGAAACGTAAATCATAAAATCGTCACCCTCGCCGAACAGTTTACACTCGCTTGAAAGTAAACTGAGAACCCCGCCCTTTGTCCTTTTGCTTGAAAAGGCTCTGGTGCTAAGAGCGAAGGGCTGCCAAATATGATCCTCACCTCTACAGCTGCCTGCACGTACGTAGTTACGCCAAACTCAAGCCTGAGTCCTCAGGTTTTGATTATCCAAGCCCTTGCTTCGTGCGAGGTACAGAGAGGTGCTATAAGTGTGAGGCTAACATGTCTAAAGCATGATATTAGTGGAAAATATGCGGCCCATATTTTAGATTTTGCAGATTTTATATTTAGCATTTGCCGTGTCCAGTTGCTTTTCTCTTTTATTTCGCGTTTCATCATATTAAAAATTCAGTCCAGTTCTGTAGTGGTGACAACAATTGAGGCTCAGGGTGAAAGGAGTGTAGAATCGACTGCTGTGTCAACCCTGACTATTTCTCAGTTTGCTAGGCAAGCTGACAATAATGCAAATCGAACAGGAAAAAAATCCCGCTCGGTGCATAGATGTATGTCTCTTACTGTGTTTTGTATCCCTGTGTAAGCGAAAGCCTTGAGATGGACGGTTCATATTGATAATATTTCTAATATTTTCTCAAATTATTTTTAAAAAAGTAAAATATAATTCTAAACCGTAACCGGTCACAGTTCTATTCCGAAATCCTGCCTTCAGTATACACCAGTAAAAATTGAGGCATGCAATTGTGGTTGTGATGATTAGTTAATAAACATGTCTGTGTGGGTAATGACAGTTACATAACCAGCAGTTAGGTCATGCAACTGACCACAAACTTCCATGCTAATAGTAAGTTTCTAAAGATACTACAGTACAAATTTATATTTGACCCACAGAGAGTGTCCCAAGATCCCGTATCTATGCTCAGAGTAGCGTAAATTTCAGCCCCTTTTTTCAGTGGTCATAATTTTCACAAGAAAGGACGCAGAAAGTGAGAGACAGAGCGACAGACAGAGGTACGACACATCCGCCAACCCGTACCCGTATTAATGATCTGATGATAGGAGACCAGACCAGATGAGACCAAGCCGCGACGCACCCGTCTCTCGTCTCATGCACCGCCAAGCATCAAAACGCTGTGATGGTGTGACGCCCGCCTCCCACTCAACCTCACACCGTGACTATAAGCAAACACTCTCTTTGAGAATTCCGCCGTTACGGCTGCAGAGTGCCCCTCAGTTCCTAGACTTTTACACAGTGCTGAAGCAAATGGAAGCGTCTGGATCACGCCTGAAAGGGAAACTACAAAGGAAGCAGCGCATCAATGGTACGTTCCGCAAAATGTGGTTCTGGAACCTACTGGAGATGCTCGAAGCATTTCGTGAGATTCACGGAGGAACACGATGCATTAGTAAAGAGGAGCAAAGAATTACACATGCGAGATTTCAGAATTCTTCCGCCGCTATGTGGTGGAAATATTCACTCTTCTGAAATGTGGCAGGGCGTGGGTTTGTAGTTTGTTACCAACGTTTCGGGACGACGAATTGGTCCTATTTTCAAGGGTCAAACAGGCCAAGAAGAATGTCGAAAACAAGTTGGTGCATAAATATATAGGTTACGATGCGAGCCGCGACTGGTTCGCACATAAGGTAAGGGAACCAATCAGTTCTCTGAAGCCCTGAAAAGAGCCGCTGCTGTAGTCAGTATGGTTGCCCTCTCCATCGCTGCATCATACTGACTACAGCAGCGGCCCTGTTTAGGTCTCCAGGCACCAGACTGTTCCCATTACCTCCGCTGGGAACACATCGCCCCTTACACCGTCCACTATATACTCACGCACACCACGTTGTCCCGCATTTTTCTTGTGCTGCTTGAACCTTTAAAATGGGCACGATGCTTTGTTCTGCAACGTCTGTAACCAGCTACCTATCTACACTGCGCAACATCCCAGAAGAGAGAAGACTTAAAGAGTTACATATGTTTTGGTGATCACTGTTTGGTGTATAAACATTGTGATTCCTGTAGAATGTGCCACTGTAATAATCCATATGCACATTTTAGTTTTCTTTTATTTGTGGTGGGAGGAAGTTGGATAGCGTAGTGGATATAGTCACTACGACAAAAGGGGGTACCGAGGAATCGTGGTTCTATTGCCGACCGTGATAAATATAAGCTATTTTTCCTTGACCCCAAACGTCCACACCGGTCCTGTGGCCCACGCAGCCTCCTAATTAATGGGTATCTGGATATCTTTCCAAGAGGGGTAAAAGGGCCGGAGTGTCAAGCGGATTACGCATCTAAGTCTAGTGCCGGGGTTAAGCATGAGTGCAGCTATATACGTGCCGCCCCTCCTATATATGGCTGCATGGCTTACACAGGGGTTTGTCTTTAACTGCAGCACGTGCATGTTAATAGCCACCTCCCATTATGGTAGACGAATGAACACCTGTGTTAATACCTTTACAGAGGAAAACCTGAATACTTTCAGAGAAAACCTGAATACTTTGAGAGAAGTCTATGCCACTGTCGCTTTTTTCACCGCAAATCCCACGTGGAATATCCTGGAATTGAACCCGGTTGTGCAACGTAAGAAGCCAGTGACTCACCCCTGTGGCAAGGTTTATACCTGGAGTTACACAAACCTTTCTTGAAGTTGGCACTGCTATTACTTTTAAACGTCATGGAATGTTTTATGTATTGCATGCAAATGGTGTAGGTGAAATGGGTATTAGAAACAAAAGAAAATGGCCAGGACCCTGAAAAAAACCACAGAGATGGTACAATTTCAGATGGCGTTTGTCACATTCTAGAATTTATAGACATGCGGATCGTGAAGTAATGAAATTTGGAAACAACTGAGTCAAAGAAACTTTTTAGGAAATTTCAGAGACTTGTATGAAATTAATACAGGCTTGTGCTTCCACTACCAATAATTTTAATCCCAGAGATTGACATAGATTTGTCAGTTAAAGGATACAGTTTATGATACGGCATGAAAATCGCTGTAGAACACAGCGATTTTCATGCCGTAGGTACTTACCTGACAATGTACATGGCGTCGTACCCCGGAAGGCCATAATTCGAACTGTAACCTAAAGTAACACCGTAACTTATAGGAAAATCTGGATGGTTATGAATGTTGGCTAAATTTATTAACAAGGTACAGTGTTTGCTCTTTGATGGAATCGGAACACGGACTTGTTGTATGGAACAGATAGCATGCATTAATTTTGTTGATTTACTCCTACACGAACGATATGCAAACTACGTGAGGATTACAGGCATAAATCACACTCGCTGTAATTATTGTGATTAAATTTTTCTCTCTCATTTTTTTTCTTTTTATTGCCCAGGAAATCAGTGCACATTAATCACACCGACAAGCTTTCATTTGTTTTTATGAAGTAAATCCTGTGCGGTTTGCTTGTGTATCTTTACTTTCGAGTTAATTTTGAGTGCCTCAGGCCAAACAATGCAGATTAGCAGGAAGAGAATTCGGATTGCATAGTAATAATATTCTTAGCGCCGCAGAATTTGTTTTTCTTATCTCGTTATCTTCCCAGCAACAGAACCTTCACACAGCTGTCATGAAATGCATAGCTGTGTTTTATAACACAGTGGTACAGGAAAATAACCCTCAATTTCAAAGCCTTTTTCCTTTAGATATTAAAAGGGAATTCTCTTAAATGTTAAACCATTCAAATAGTTTATACAGCAACGAAGGTAATTTTTAGAACTGATTATGCACAATTACGAGTAAATCTTATTATGGTATTAAGGCCTACATAAGATTTGTTACGCATTTATAATCTCCTATGATTTAAATTAATTTCCTGCCATCGTTAATATATTATGAAACTATGTCTTTTGCTTCTCGTTATGTGTTATCAAAGGCCTGGCAAGTACTTGTATCGATATGCGGAGAATCAGTGAAGGTTTACTGCGACATCTGGTGACGATTAGAAACATCTTCATTTTTCCTGCCCCCTGTTATGAGCTGAGGATTACTGCGTAGTTGTTTGGGTGCACGGCGGAGTTGTGTGGCGGAGTGATACAGGTGTTCGTGTGCGAGATAGTAACCTTGAGTGTGTGTCCATGTTTAGCAGAGCGTCTGGTAGAGCGTCGTCTTGTGTCTGTTGTTAAGTGAAGTGTGTACCAGCTAAAATTTGTTGTCGTCATGTTTGTGAGGGTGTGGTGAATCCGAATTCGGAGCTTTCTTGAATCCAGATATGGAGCTTTCTTGCCAAAAGGGACGACACTGAAGCCAACTGCAAGGTAAGTGCTTCTTATTGTATAACGTTTGATACGTATTTCTAGCCCATGCCATTTGTGCTTTATTGTGAGGTTGAGGGAATTAATTTTTAATAATATATCGTTAGTGAATATTGTTACTGCTGGTGGTAGTAGTGGCGAATACGGTCATTTTCTTTTCTTGCGTACGTACGTAATCGTCATATCTTGCTAATGGCGTCTGTTGTCAAGGTTGTAGTGTCTGTAAGTAAAAATGGCGAGGGTATGCAATAATAGCAACAACAGTGATAAGAGTTTCTGTGAAGTGATATATTTATCAGTATTAAGTTTAAAAGGTTTCCTCTGTATTTAGCAAATCATAAAGAGTTTAACAATAATTCGGTTTAGATTTTGTTTAAATAAGTAACTAAAGCAATAGAAATTATGCCAGGAAAATCCTGTCGCTCTTTTCAGCCAAAGCTTAAGCAGTTAATGTGCCGGAACGTGCTGGAACCAGTAATTAGGAACTGTGTGTATGGTTTCTGTTTTCTGGGACATGGCACTGTGTATCCTAACTAGACGAGCTTCTGAGAGGAGCCTGGTTTATTAACCATAAATCTACCCTGATGTAGGCAGCAGCTTCTTCTGGAAAGTCGGTATACTTACACCAGACTACACGGTCTCACATCCCAGAAAACAACAGTCGTCATAGTTATTGCCTTGGGAACCAGAATCTCAATTATTACGCACATCTGCCTCCCATTGAGTGTGTTACAGTTTGCACCATGTTTCAATTTTAGAAGTGCCATCAAATGGGTGTTATTACAGTTCAATTGCTATTTGTCTTCACCATATAAAATTTCACTACAAAACACATAGGCCTTAGGAGTGGAGATTGTGGGAGCAGACTGTTGACGTTTCCTAAGCAGTGAGAATTCGATAACCTCCACAATATAAAATAATTTGCATGTCAGTTCTTATAATGTCACTTCTCTTGGCTGGAAATACCGTGCTGTCCGTAATAATTTACATGACATGTTAGTTTTGTAGGCCTACTGGTGATGTAATTAAAGTTAAAAGCTTCAGTAATATGTTTAGTGTAACAACTAATATTTCAGGGCCATCGGAATTAATTCTCTAGCCAGGAATTTAATGTTGCATCTATTAGCAGCAGACTTTATATATAGTTCTTTTGTGCAATATCTTGAACCGAACAAACATTAAAGTTACTGGCGAAGTATGCAATGTCATATTGACAGTAAAGCTGTATCGGTTTGTAAATTGTGTAGCTATATGCTGTATTCCTCCTGTGCAATACATTCAGTCTTTGTGAACGTTTATGCCACAGCGAATTTAAAAACACCTTTAAGTGTTTACATTTGATTCGCGGCGAACAGTTTCGAATTAAATTTTATGACCCGATAAACCGAGAAGATCTTTAAATACTCTTTAATGTACAAGGTCCTTATTCGTAATTAAAATTGGCAAAAATCACATGTCACTATGTAATTATAACTAATCCTCTTTGCGATTTTTAAGGTCTACGTAGCGGTGTAGTTGAGACTGCCTTCTGTACGTGATGCTGCATCAATGGATAATTATCCCGACGTTTCGGACAACGTCGTGTTCTCATATTCAAGGGTCGAATTGTCCAAGAGCATTCTGTGTGCGTAGACGATTCGATAAGATTATGAAATCGTAGGAAGTGCCTTAACCCTTTAAAAACGAAGAGTGAAATGTTTTATTTAAAGACCCAGTTCGTACCGCGCAGTAAACACTTTTTATCTCGGTTATACACACCTATCAGTTTATGTCATATAGGGCAAAAGTCGCTGTTCGTTCTGAGATCCATACAAAACACATAAATTCAGTGTCGGCAGAACGTAGAATTTTTGAAAGTTAAACCTGTTGTTACATCCAGTAGCCAGTTGGCTTTAAAAGGTTAATGAAGTGGGCTTGTCTGTAAATAAGGTCAGTGCAAAGAGGATTTTATGGTACTGCTTTGCGAGAGTGGTAGATAGAACTGATTGTGGTCATATCTTGAGTTGGTTAGTTACTTAAGTGTATTCAGGACTCTCTCATCACACTGAAGCAAAATATTAGAGACTGTAATTACATATCGTTTTGACGATGACACATCACACGTAGAGTCGCTCAGCCCTTTGGCTGTGTCTGTGGTCCAATTTTACGAAAACACGGAAAAGTAACAGCGCCATTCAACTGCTAGACTTCTCTTCCCCCTCAGTGTGTAAACACGGACAGGCAAGTATTCACCTTGTTCTGTGAGCCAGAACCCTGCTCTGCGAAACACGTGTCGGTTTCAACTGACGCAGCATGGTACATGCCCAGCTTGCTCACGTTTCTTGATAACAGCTGTACGTAACGGACCCGCAGTAGGTTCATCTTTACCTTTATATTTAAGGGCGGAAAGAGATCCATTTGCCGAAACCCTGTGTTCATCGTTGTATGTTCAAACACTTGAGTGACGGGCAGATGTCAAAACCTGAGTTGTTCCAAATACAGACGTACTAAAACAAGGAGGGTCTTCCACAAATCGCCCTACGGCGTTATGGGGAACCTTTAAGGGACTGAGTGCCATAAATGCTACAGATTTCTGATAAAGGTCTGTGAAGTGCATGTAGGATTCTTGATTAACCGCGGGGGAGGGAGGGCGTTCTGATTTGCGGAGATTAGCATATTTTTTGACACAGTTTTTAATATAGAGTCAAAATTTTGTTAATGTAAAGAAGTGTGGTAAAAACATATGTTTGTAAGTTGTACATTATAAGTTTCAACAACACTACATACGTACATTGCAGGTACGAACAATTTTGCGCATATATATAAAGTTTAACGCCAGTTAAATGTATTTCTTAGTCGCTCTTGGTTTCAAGTGACTTTCGTTTCTTCACGAATATATGGTCACGCATCAAATAGGCTTACGTACCGAGCAAATTGCGCATTCGGTGTAGCGACTCGCTAGAGGCTGGACGGTTCGGGGTTCGAACCCGTTGGGGGCAAGAGATTTTGTTTCTCCAGACCCGTCCAGACCGCCTCTGGGGCCCGCCCAGCCCCCTGTACAACGGGTACCTGGGCTGTTTGCTGGGGACAAAGCGGCCAGGGCGTGGAGTTGACCATCCCCTCCATCTGGCGCCCAAGGTTAAGAAGGGGTGGAGCTCTGCCTGTACTCCCCCCACTGCCTCTTCATGACGTTATTGAAAGACCTTCAGTCTTCACAGCGTGCGTACCGCTGTGAAGACTGGAAATCAGATGTAATGAGTGCCGTCTTCACAACTTATTCTTCATATATTAAAAATTAAATTGCAGTTTAATTTTTAATAAATTAAGAATAAGTTGTGAAGACGGCGCTCATTACATTTATATTGCAAGACCTTTAGCTTTACCAAGCAAACTAAGCTGTGACTTGGGGGGCGCATGCCATAGGTTCTAAGCCCTGCCCCAGTGCAATTCATGCTGAGATTATGTCGTAAATATTCTTCTTTTCGGTTTATACTTCCGATAATGTCTTGTTTGATATCACAAGGTGCGGGCTCTCTTTATATGTTTCTCGCTGTTAATCGCCGTGTGATTTTCTAAACAAAGATACGTGTAGTGTAAGTCAATAGCGGCTATGCGTTCAGCACTTTAATTACGGGGTCCAATTAGCGTGGCTGTGTAGAGCCTCGGTAATGAATCATGAGCAGTGCGGAGTTCATTAGTCACGTAGCCACTAGCCTGGTTTGTTATGTTGCAATGCAGTTGTTGGTTACTGTTGTTACTGCTGCGCATTGCAGGTCGTTAATGTGGAACCCACGTGTGTGGCAACACTGCTTCAGATACGGAATAAGAACTTGTAACTTGCCGATCCCAGTGGCCGCACTGTCTAAGGCGTGGGGTCTGCGGCAGAGCGCTTGCTGGGATCGTGGGTTCGAATCCCACCGGGGACATGGATGTTTGTCTCTTGTACAGTGTTTGTGTTGTCAGGTAAGAGGTCTCTGCGACGGACCGATCCCCGTCGAGAGGAGTCCTACCGACTGTGGTGTGTGTTTGAGTGTGATCAAGTGAAAAATGAACAACCTCGACACCTGCTGTGAGTAGGTAGAAGAGGGAAGGACTACGAAACGAAACGAAACGAAACGAAACTTGTAACTTTCAAAGCGCTTGATATTATTTCAAAATACGCAGTTCCATACCAGTTAGTGTTGCTAACTCCATAGTCCGGTTTGAGAAGTTCGAAGTCGCTTAACACGCCAAGAAATCCTCTGTATTTTATGGAACCAGAAGTTACCTTCTTATGTTCACTGAATAGTCACGTTTGAATCCAATCGTGAAAGAGTTAAATGCAGTCAGCATTCTCGCGTCCTGTTTCTTTGAACTTTCAATGCCAGCCTCGGCGCTGTGTGCGGCGGACTCTCTTAATTCTTCACACTTTGCCGGCTTCGATGCACTGTGCGTTTGTGAACGCATTTACAATGTAACCTACTGTAAATTAAAAGCCGTTCTATTGTAGACAATGTAATTTCAACCCGATTGTCATTGAATGGTTAATTCTGTTCTATCTGTGCTAAATATCTCACTCTGTCTTTCACGTTGGCGTTTCTAACTGAAATCAGGATGCAATAGTCTAAATTTATATCTGCACTAACATAAATTTAAAACGGTACTTGCGTGTTGCAGCATATGCGCCGAGACACACACATAGCTGTAGAGTGCATCAAAATATTAATGGTTTCTGAAGTTTCAGTAATTGTAGTCATGTTCTGTCGCTGTTTGTTGAGACAGTACCTGGGGTGTTCGTTGACATCAAAGTCTTGAGTGATGGCAAGGATGTCACCTCTGTTTTTAAAAACACGTCATTATGTTAATTAGCTGAGGGATAGCCCCCTAGCGACGACTTTGTTTTGTTCATACGCTAGGAATTTTTACCCATGTAATTACGAGGTTTTGGCCTACGGTCCTGTTGCATAGAACATTCTTCACTGGATTAAAATTATTGTAAAAGGCAAAACTGCTGACTTGTTTACGCCCATGCTTCATGAAAAAAGGAATGTACGCATGCTATTGAGAACACGGCAACACGTTTCTTGTTCTTAAAAATGCGGAAAATTTCTTGAATAATGAAGCAGTTATTAGCTTAAAAAGAAGAATTCTGCTCAAAGGTATCCGTTAATTAATTAGCCAGAATAATATGCTGCTATATCATTCTCTTTATCACCTATAACAATTAACGTTATTAGTGGAATCAGTATCTATCTGCACGTAACTAAATAATCTGTCTGCTTGTTCTTGTTACAGTTTCTGTGACAGTCTAGTTTAATGGGATGGTACATGTTGCATTTTTTCACATGCAATAATCTAAATGAATTATCTATGTAGGCTGTGTGCATGGGTTACAGTCCTTTTGTCTGTTGCAGCGTAATGGCACAGATATGTAGGTATGGTGCTTCACCAATTGAACGCGCAGTGAATTATTGATTCCGGTATGCAGTTAATTAATTTTAAAATAAATTCTGTTACACAGAATCCGATTACATTTTCAAACTATTAATAGGAAAGGACAGCTGTGTACAAATGTGTTGAGATGATACGTCACCAAGTTTCAGTTTCCTCTCATTTAATGTGTTTTATTCTCCGAATACAGCACCGCCGAAATTGAAACCCCATCGGTAAGGAGCAGGTATACTTTCTGCCTGCTAGCGTGATCGAATAGGGCGTTTAGAACGTTATATGCTGTAGGGCATCTTTGATGGTTCAGTAAATGGCGTACACCGGTTTTCTTACGGTTCAAATTTAAGTATGTGGTCAGTTGTGTCCATGATTACGGCGCCAGTTCTTACATGCACTGTGCTGAAGCCGGGCATATTGTGAAAGCGACTTTGTTTCGAATTAGACGTGAGCCTTCTTATCTCATTGCATGTTACTAGTAGGACATTTAGTGTTAAAAAAATTGTGGAGTGTGAAACTGTAGACATAAATTCACCGATGCAAGGGCGTACCCGGGGGGGGGGGGGGGTTTGCTGGACTGCAGCCCGTCCCCCACAACCCTCAAAACCGAAATTTAAAAAACACGGATTTTGTAGATATTATGATATCAAACGTTTTACATGATTTCCTCTTCAGCCGAAATCACCCACTGAAAGCAGCTGATGACTAGTACATCAGAATTTTGAAAATTAAATTAATAAAATCTAAAAGGAGACAAGAAGATAGGAGGACACTGTGATTGAGTCATGGAACGTCTTGTTATATTTGTGTGTATATAAATGCAGTTGCAGGCAGTGTTACGTTGTACTTACAACATGATTTTTATAACTTAATGTTTACAATCAAACATAAATTATATGTAACCTCAGGGTCAGACCCCCCCCCCCCCAAAGGAAGAATTCTGGGTGCGCACATTGTACCCATGTCATTTAAATATTGTGTAACCATGATGTCCTTACAATTTGCCTGCACTAGATTGGTCGCTTTGTTTTCAAGGACAACACAAAATAACCAAGGAGGAAAGTTTTAAGCCATTCGACAGAAATCCCACGCAGAACCACGTCACCAGGGTATACTCTATATTTTGTGCATGTTTCTATGGGTGATATGTGAAATGTAGTTTTACGTAAAGTAATTTCAGAAAGTTTTATATGCCACGAGATTGAGCAGTGGCGTATTTCGCCGTGACAGGTTGATATCAGAAAGGAATAATATTTACAGAGGCAGAGCTTTGTCTGGAGGAGTTTTAATGAAATTTGGTAAGAACGTTATGCCTTTCAATGCTTGGCCGATAAAAGTACAGAATTCTGTCAGGAACATGTTGAGCAGTTTATTTCTGGATGTGTTGGAAAGTGGAGGCCGCAGGTTTACCGCGAGACTGTGCCACCATGATCAGTTGTTCAAAGAAACTGTGTGTGAAAACTTGGAATTACAAGGAAAAAAGATGTTTGGAGCAGTGCAAAATTCGAGGCTGTCACAATATTGCTGGTGAAGATTCCAGACCTATGAGATATCACGCCGCGTAGAGTGATGCATAGTTACCAAAGTCTCGGATCAGACTTTGCCCTGATCTTCAGGGCAGTCTTTACTCTTCTTGGATTACCCTTAAGGTGGAGATAGCAAACTCGTCCGAAACGTTGGTAAAATATATCAGTTTGGACGGTCATAACTCAGACGACTGGACTATTCGTGTTTGGACAAGAAAATTCTCAGGGAATTTTATGCAGGAGATGGCAGATTTACATCTTAAACAATTACAGGCTGACAGAACTTACATTTTCTGAAATATTTAGCTTAAGACTGGGGCCTTAGTCTATCTGTGCTCAAAAGATCCAGTGCTGTTAATTGCCATGTCAGTCCCTGTTTTTATTGTCAAAACCCCTGAATCCTATTCCGGTCCACAGCGGTTGGTATCCCTGTTAACCCTTTAAAGACGAAGCGTATCTGTTTTATATAAGGACTCAGTGCGTACCGTGCTGTAAACACTCTCCACTTCGGTTATAAAAACCAATCTCTTAATGTTTTATACGGCAAAAGTTGCTGTTTGTTCTGAGATCCGTACAAAACACATAAACGCAGCGTGGGCACCACGTAGAATTTTTTAATATTAAACCTGATGGTACGTAAAGTTACCGCTAGGCTTAGAAGGTTAATGTCCATCAGTAGTCCGCGTCTTTTCATTTTAAGAGCCCTTTGTTGATATGTGAGTTAGGCCTACAGGTTTCATTTTCACAATACACACAAACCAGTGGGCCCTGACGGACTTAAAGTGAGGATTCTGATACTTCACAATAGGCGTTGAGTTTTCCTTTAGCTCGTTCAGATGAGTTTGCCTTCCAGAAAACCCGCGGTGCAGAAATTTGCCAAAAGCTAGTAACCACCTAATGAGTACCCACAAATATTTCGTTGCCTGGGCCATTTGTGGCCCGGGATTTGTACAAACGTGCAAAAGACCATAACTTCTTCTTTCGAAACGACCACATGCATGAGCTTTCTGTATCTGATTCAGCGTTATACCGTGCCTGAATTTTACGTACCAGTCGTTGGTTTTTAATGGCGTTGTATCACATGCCGTCTGCCGTGGAATGTGAGTTACGGAGTACGTAAGGCCAATTGGAAGTGATGCAGACGTGAGAATTCACTGCTGTCTAATTGATTTACAGAGGTACCGGAAAGTCTAGACATAACCTTGATAGACTATAGCCAAAGCCGAAATTGAAATCGAAAGTGGATAGACAAGCGCCAAAAGCCACTGATACGACAGCCCAAGTCAGAACACTTCGTCATAGTGCTTCGGGTATATTTCTTGCTGGACACTGGTGGGTATAGACAGCGTTGTTTCTTTGCCGCAATCGTTTTAAAACTTCGTAATTAATTACGTTGTTACGCGGATAAAACTATCGCTAGTCTAGCGAGTCGCTACGGGCTGGACGGTTCCAGGGTTCAAAACACCCTCGGGGGCAAGAGATTGTTTGTTCTCTGTACCATACAGATGTGCCCTGGGGCCCACACAGCCTCCAGTATAATGCCCACCGGGGCCCATCCCCCAGGGTCTTGCTGCCGTGTCGTGTCTCCTCTATGCCAGTAATGGCATGTTACATGGTCACATTAAGCTTTAACTTTACGTAACGGTTCTGACCAGAATCATTGTTGATGCGTGTGTGGATATGCCTTTTGTGTTGCGTTTGCTAGATCAGAGGGTCTAACGTGTATTGCAGAGTGCTGTCAACAAGCAAGAGCGACACACTGAACAGTACCAGATCTTTGAGAATTTAAAATGTATTGAAAGTTTTCAACTCAAGAGATCGCTTAATTATTAAGGTCTGGCGGATTCGGGATTTTAAGCTAAAGAAATATGCAGATAGATTGGGTCGATATTCCTTATTCGCAGTTAATAAGTTCAGATTTAATAAGAATATTAAGCTCATGAGTGTTGTTATAACGAGGGTTCCTATTAGAAATACTGCGCTTCTTCTCTTCAAAAGGTTTCTGCCTTTGTAGTATGGGGGATGAAAATCATAATTAACAGTTATATACCGTTGAGAATATTTGGATCTAAGATGGAGTATGTAACAAGAGGCTGTTGAAAACTTCATTATCCTGCCTTCACAATTCGAACTCTTTCCCGAATATTATTAGGACGATGAAATCAAACAGGGATTAGATTGGCGGGCATGTAGTAGGCGCAAGGAATGTGGAAAGAATATACAGTTTTTCCACCTCTTATCTAAAGAGGAGGTGTAAGCTCGAATACTTCTATATCGAAGCACCGTTCCGTGAATACGTTTAGATGGACATAGAAAGAATTTGAAACATTGCGAGGGCCGTGCTGATCTGAAGGCTGTCCGTATATACGTCGGGGAAGTACCATATAACAATATTGAATAGGAAGCCGCGAGGGGTTATAAATCCGAATTTTAATTTTGATTTTTAAGTACAGCACAAATCCTCGCCAGGAATCGAAAGGAGACTTCCAAGTGTAAGGTTACTTTGTTTGTAGTGTAATAGACATATGTCTTACATGGCGTGAAAATCAGCCTTAAATCTAAAGTAATTCATTTCTTATCTTTAAATGTGTCTACAAAGAGTTCCATTTATTTCGGAGTACGTTGTAAACATAACGCGCTGTTCACACTTCAACGAGTTTTGCTCTACACTGAAAGCACCAGTGCCCTACGGGACATTCCCCCGCACTCAGTCATTCCTTTCAGACACCTATTGTTGGTTATGTACTCTTTTACTCGTATCGTGTTTATTGTTCACCTTTTTGCGTTTGTTACATCAAACCATACGTCAACAAACGTTTTCATTTTGTTGTATTCGTGAAAAATTTAAGGTTTTTAGAATTTGAAGTATTAGCATTACTGTCACGTAGGTTGCGACGCCGTATAATTTGGTAGATAGACGGTAGCTTTGAGGAGGAAAATATTGCCTGTACCTTCAGACTAAACACAACCGTGAAGATGGAAGCTTGGATTTATTAGAAACGTTGGTGTCTGTCTAGCAAACTACATGGCGTAACATTTTGTGAGATCATGCTCTTAATGGGCAGAGGACTGTGAAATTCCGTGAAAAAACGTTATTGTACATAATTTAGGAGTATCCCTGAAGACATTTTATCCTAAATATCAGAGCTCAGAGTTTATTAAAGCGGGGAGATTGATTTTTGCACGTAGCGTATAACCAAGTCAAAGAGAAAAGAGGAGAAGGTAAAGAATTAAATTACCTTCAGGCGATGAGTAGAAAGAGGTGAGAAAAGAACGAATTCCTGAATATACCAAGAAACGAAACGAAAAAAGAATGAGAATGAAGAGGAGTTACGGGGTATGTGGTGGAAAGGGACGAGAAGAGAGGCAGGTGGAATAACAATGAGACAAGTTACTCGTGCATTTATCTGGAAGCTCTGTCTGCAGGCCTTTCCACTGTTCCCTTACTACTAACAGCACGTCGGTTCGAAACTTGGGGTGCACGTTTCGTTGAGTGACATGTAGCAGTCTTTTCCACTGACGAAAGATACTGTATGCTTTCGGAAGGTTCCTAGAGCTGTTGCCGGCTTCGGCTGCCTTGATCAGTGTTCATGGTCGCCCTTAGTTCGTCTTTATTTTCCCGCATACGCAGATGGAGCCGGTGTAGCTCAGTGTATATAGTGACTAGATTATGCGCTGGACGACCGAGGAAGCGTGGTTCGATTCCACGTACGAGCAAAGATATATATTTATGTGTTCCTGCGTCATCCAGACTGTCTGTGGGACACAGCCAGCATGCTGTTTGATCGATATGGGGCTCTTTTCCCCGGGGGGAAGGTCATCAACTGTTTCCGAACACTATCGATATTAAGATAGTATAGAGCTATGCCTAAACCACCTCATACTCTGTCACAGCGTACACAGAAACAAATTGTCCTTTACCTTAGTAGCTGAAGTCATAAGAGATGTCAGATTGTTATGACGGTGAGTGTTCAGATTTCAATCAACAGGAATTTTACACCGAGTAGGTAGGTAGGTAGGTAGGTAGGTAGGTAGGTAGGTAGGTAGGTAGGTAGGTAGGTAGGTAGGTAGCTACCAACTGACTTATCCTGCAGTTGGAGGCAGGTGGTTTCTTCGAAGAAATGGCATCCATCTAACAAGTACACGGCGTCACATTCCGGGAAAACGTGTTCTGGAGCTTTAGTCATAAACTGCTTCGCCGGAAGGCACTGAGTATTTGGTTAAAATGTACACGTGAATAATACGGGTAAGACAGCCCCCGTCATTCTTTTAAATGACAGTTCGATCAGTGTCGGTTGGAAAGTGTCAGGAATTGGGTATTCGTTGCATGACGTCAAAATGCTGTCTTTGCAACGTACATTTTGGAAACAGTTCGTACCTCGCACCAAATGTGATTGTCGATTCGAATGCTTTCTTTTCATTTGGGCGATGTCTGCCTGATATCTCGGCCTTGTGGTCGGTTATTTTTGGCATATTTCCGTCGTTTTATAATGTCACTCCGTGCAAGATGGTACCTCACATTAGAATTCGCCCGCTTTCTGTAACATTCTGGCGGGTTCGTTAATCCATAATCAACCTATCATTCGACGATGAAAAGTCCGAACGTCTTTCGAGATCCGTACGCCAACAAGAAGTAAATAAATTGCCTATTGAAAGGCCATAACTATTCAGTGTATAGCATCAACACAAGTTGTGGGAGAAGGCCATCGAACTTAAGTGAAGTTAACTTCAGACGCAGCCGTAAGGCCTCTTATCAAATACAATGGAGGCTCAGATTTCTATCCGCCTGTGGGAAGTTTACGCTTCACCACGAAGTCCAGGAGCATTCATGACGTTGTATTCATTAGGGACAGGGAGGCTTTCAGTGTGAGTGAAAAGGCCAGGGTGTGTATTTGACTACCCCACTTCATGCAGTAGAAACGCTGATGATGTCTAAGTTTGACCTCGACACCTATAGTGTGCAATAAACGTAACACTAGCGTGTTCTCTTTAACATGCATACAGGAACACTTGTGTTATTTTGCTGCAACAGTCGTCACATGTTAAAGGTAAATTAATTTGTCTTGCCTTGACGATAAGGACAGGAAATGATATAATGTTGAAACTTGTCACTGCTTACTTTCCGTTTTCATAAATTTTATATTTTTACATACATTGCTACTATAAGTTACCTTTCTTTTGGGAGACATGCGTACACGCAGAAAGAAAAATATATTAAGAATTTTGCATGAGATTTTCCGATGAAACAGTAAGATGCTTATTGTGGCGTATTATTTCTTAACTCGCATGAAATTGGAGGCTAAGCAGCTGCACGAAGATACTGAATGTGTTTCAAAGAAATTCAGGGCGTTCTTGGTTTCGGCCCTTCAGAAATGGTCGGAGTCGCTTCCAACGTCAGCCAACTCTCCGCTTTGCATCGAGCACATTAATGTTCTTTACTCAAGAGAATGCAGTTAGCCTGCAGTGTGCGGGTCGTGTCCCTGAATATTCGCAATTATGGTCGGGGGAAAACATTACTATATATCTTGTCAAAAATATTGGCCTGTGTCACTGCATGATCTTCTTTCCGTGATCTCCATTTGTGAGGTGTTTCATTTATAACACGCCGAGAATCAAATTTCTGCACAGCTTTAACCACATAGAAGATTGCAGAAAATAACTGCATTGTCTTATGTGCCGAAAACGCGAGTGCATTTCAATGTATTTTTAACTGGAATACATCGGTTATTGGTCGCAAGCAAATAAGGTTGGCTTTCCCCAGCGTAAACCACTGTTAAGGTCAATTGCAGATTCCACAGCTGCTGTCTGTACTTCAACACATGTCACAGAACAGGTCACTGGTACGGAGTCTGAGCCAGAATAATTAAACCAACGCCTTCTTATTGTGTTTAATATTAATTTTCGTTTTGTCATCCAGTCGACATGGAGGAGTCCCAAGTGTTGTCTTTCTTTCGAGTATTCCAGCTTAAATTCTCTGCGCTGTAAAAAATCCACGCACGGCCCATCACAATTTTTTCATTGACAACTTGAATAGTATTCGAACAAGCGTATAATTATGGAATTTGCATAATGTGAAACAGCCTCTAATTCCTGACAATATGCACATGATTCTAGAGGCATGCATATTTTGTGTTAATTTCTTGTTTCTTTTGCAGATACTTTGTCATACTTTTGAGCAATTTTTTTGTTTTCCTCGCATTTTCTGACGTTACGCACAGGCCAGCTACCCTGTCTTTCCAGACCAATGATGCTGCAGCTTTAGGAATGTGATGATGTACCGCTGGATGTGTTCGCAGACGTAACTCAGGAGAGAAACGTTCCGCTTTCAACGTTAGACGTTCTGCTGTGGACACGTAGAGAAATGGACAAATTGAAAGCTCTCCAGAAATAAGCAATATTGTTAGACATCGTACGTGATGCGAATCTGTGAAACGCTAGGCTTCATCCACCCGTTTAAAGATGTTCCTTCTCTTCGCCGAGTTACAATTTCGAAGCTGTAAAGTCAGGGAAGATACCGATTTGTCGTGGAGGGAAAGTGGAAAGTGCTCTGCTGCCCACGTTCCCTGTAGTATCAGCGTTTCGCAATTTGCGCAAATGTATCTCCGCCCCACTCACGTTTGTTACGTACCCAAACACAACACGTCGAGGTAGCCCACCCAGTATAGTGACTGGCCGAATTGTGAGTTGCATTTTCCTTGCACAGCATGAGTCTTTATTTTAGACAAGCGTACAGAGAGGATCTGGAACCTATGCAATAGGAGGATTTCTGCCTGACCATAAAGTAACGGGAGCGTGAAGCTCACAGCATACAGGCTTTTGTTTCCTAGGCCAGTCATGCACAGAGCTAAGTTCTTACTTTACACGCCGTCATACTGATGTGTTAAATTACGCGTAGAAATTATTTTATTTTATATGCCGAAGAAGTTAACCCATCGGTAAGTGGTCTGGGTAGTAGGCCTCCTGGTGGTATGATCTAGGCGTTAAGTGGCGGTCGTCATTGCTGCAGTGGATGTCGACAGAGGAAGCTTAAAATAAAAACCGCAGAACTTTGTATGTGATAACAGTGGCATGAAAATTAGGATAACATTCATAAGTCGACATACGACGCAGTGTTTGTTTATTTTATTTATTTTTCACAAATCTGAAATTACTAATTCGTGTTCTGCTAGTGGGTGTTTGTGATTTGTCATTGCGTCCCTACACGTCCTGCTTGCGTGATGTTTATTAATAGATTTATAGTTCTCTCAGTTTTTACGTGTCCATTCCGTAATGTATTTGCCCTTCTTCCGTGAATTGTCTCCGCTGACTTGGGTAAATGTTCGCACCAGTGTTCGTTTTCTCATTTACGCCTATTTCCTTGCATATATTAAAGTGTATTTCAGCGCACCCTCTGTCAGTTCGTTTCATATGTTGTTGTTCTGCCAATGTTGGGCACGATGATATAATGTGGTCTGCTGTATAGTCATATTTGTTATTATTATTATTATTAATAGTAGTAGTAGTAGTAATAGTAGTAATAGTAGCAGCAGCAGCAGCAGCAGCAGCAGCAGCAGTATAGAATAATTATTAGCTACAATATTTCCCGCTAATTTGAACAAGCTTGCCTTCTGCAACTATCAAAGTTTATAGGCCATAAAATTCAGACTTTTATGCTACTTGAATATACAACATACATACATACATACATACATACATACATACATACATACATACATTGCATGTAGCTCCGCTGTAGGATTGCTACCACAAACAAGCAGTGCGTGCTGTGACGTCCTGTTCTTTATATGTGCAAATGCATGTGAAGAATATATGCGTGGTAACTTTAAAGTGTGATCACGTGGTTGAAGCAAATAAAGCGACGACAAGTTTATTTCACTGGCTGGATTAGCGTCACCGTGTAATTTCTTCCGTTTCCTCGATGCAGCGTTAATACCTACAGGGTGTCATAACCAAAGTCCTGCGGTAAATAAATTATCATCATTTGGTATGAGATTAGGAGGCAGATTTGAGCACGCAGCTTCAACCTTAATTAATCCTGTCTCACCCACATACCGTTTCAACTTTTTGTTCTTGCCCCCAAACACCTAAAATGCCTGGACCGCAGCCACACCCAAACCTCTCGGCCCTATCCGCGTGACACCCCCTCACCTTCACAATTCACCCACGCATCTTTCCGCCCACACTTCGTCCTGCGCACTTGTCCAACCAGTCAGTCATAGCCATAAATCGTGAAATCCGAAGTCGATGTGTTCAATACCTAGAGACGTGTTAGTCTACTTTAAAAGTTGGTATGGGTTCTCGATTTTTCTTTGTCTTCATTTTCAGAAAACTTGTACTGAAATTTCATTCTCTTAAAGTTCCCGATTCTGTCTATAATTTATTGCAATTTCGACACATCGGAATTCTGAAATTATTGAAACTTTACAGATATTGCGCGTTCTTTTACACATGTACATTATTTTTAAATTTACGGAACTAAGAGTTACTGCACTGAGAGATAATATTTCGCTACACGAACTCGTGAAAAATATCTTATATGGAATATTTACATTTTTGAAAAGAAAACATCCTAAGCTGTTGTTGCCAATACCTCTGGGTGTAGTACTATCATTAACAGCACCACCAAGCATCCACCATTCACCACAGTCACCGCCATACTACCCCTTCTTCTCCTTCTCCTCCTCCTTCTTCTCTTCCTCCTTCTCCTTCTTCTCCTCCTCCTTCTCCTTCTTCTCCTCCTTCTTCTCCTTCGCCTTCTCCTCCTCCTCCTCCTCCTCCTCCTCCTCCTACTACTACTACTACTACTACTACTAGTAGTAGTAGTACTGTAGGGCCCGTCAGCAGATGCCCCGGATGCACCTCAGCCTTAGGCATATTGTGCAGCCCTAAACACTTCATTCAGCACAGGTTCAATAAGGGACCTGTGCCTCTTATATAGAGGCACAGGTCCCTTATTGAAGCTGTGCTTATATCTTTTGGTTCAGCGAACAGCTTCCCAAGACATTACAGCGCTGCCGAGCCAACGCCTCTCAGTAGCAAATGATATACTGCACTGTTTCAGTCTCCATCCTGCAGAATCTACTACCACTACCACTTACTACTAATTTTACGCAACCTGATTGTGTAGAGTGTGTGCATTCGAATGGGACGTGTACTTTTTGTGAAGGGGTATAGTGGATCCTAGGGTGAAACTGATCTCAGCTGCAGTCTAGGCCAGCAGTCTCGGCGAAAGATCAGTGAAGTTTGCTGAGACGAGGAACCGTGCGGTGATGTGAGGGTTGCAGCAGTCGCAGTTCGCAGCTTTCAGTCATGTAGGTGCATGAAGGCGGTAACAGTGGCACCTGGAGATGTACTCTGTACTCTGATAAGAAAACAATTGCACACATCGAATGTTCGACTTTAGATGTCGTAATACGATACCTCTGACGCAGAACAGCGTCAAGCCGAGCGGCTTCCTTTTGCCTTACTCTGCATCCTCAGGTATTCCACTTTTCGTTATGAAGGATGTTAGATGCGGTAAATGCTTGGCAGAATACTACAAAAAGCGTTTGGACTGTTCCGGAATTTCAGTTGTAGTGCCATCACTTTGCAACAAAGTATTTGTGTCCCCAGTAAACCCGTATATTCTTAAAGCTGATCGCGGCGTACACTGTTGGAAAGACAGCATTTGTAAAATAACCTCAATGTGTTGCCGGTCTGGGTACCAAATAGACCAACGCTTTACCACTATTTTATGTACTTACGTTGAAATTATTAGCAGGCACAGACGAGTGTACTCTTGTACGGTCATCCTGGCTGTATGCGTTAAGTTTTGTTGCGACTGTCGGCTGGGGCACCAAGTGTCCTGATTTAGGTGTATCGTGGTGCTTCTCAGTCCCTCCACACAAATGACGGCGCAACACCTGAGATTAATTCATGACCCATCCCCTCAGCATTGCGTCAGTTGATCACTAATCATGCCACCTTTCGACGCCCTATAGTCTTAGATACTAGCAGTGTTTTTAAATAAACCGCAAATAAGTAAATAAATAAACATCGGAAATAAATCGATAAATTTGGAAGTCATACGGACAAACATGTATAACGGTGGATGCCTCTTTATATGTGTGACCATGTGCTGACAACTTTATAAGTGTGCTTCGCTTCAGAAGAAGAGCCTGCATGTCTCAATATGTGTGGTGTCTAGGCTACAAGCTGCACGACCGAGGAAACCTGGTTCGGTTCCCGGTAAATGAAAGAGATTTGTTTTTCTCCAAATTACCCACGACGACTGTGGGGCAAACCCAGCTTCCTTCTTCTTCTGTTTCCCGGGGGCCTTTCTCCGGGGCATCCCAACAGGAGCGTGAAGCTAAACACTCATCTCCATGCAGGGCGGAGGACAGGAATGCGTGGAGCTCTGTCACTCCTACGCATATACCTTTACGTCTTCGTGCTTAATTAAAACACGGATAATTTTACTCTCTATTTTGCTGAAGGAGACGATTTATTACTTTAACCCTTTAAAGACGAAGCGCATCTGTTTATATAAGGACTCAGTGCGTACCGCGCAGTAAACACTCTCCACTTCGGTTATAAAAACCAGTCTCTTAATGTTTTATAAGGCAAAAGTTGCTGTTTGTTCTGAGATCCGTACAAAACACATAAACGCAATGTGGGCACCACATAGAATTTTTTAATGTTAAACCTGGTGGTAAGTAAAGTTACCGCTAGGCTTTAAAAGGTTAACCACTGCAGCACAAGTCTGATATTCAGAAGCGCTTAGCTTTCAGTCTCAAACAACAGTTTCAAAAGAAACTTAGTAATAACAAAAGTAATAATAATGTGTAAGTAAAACCATTTACAGTCACTGAAAGAATTGGAATAAAGGCAATCTTGGAAAGGTTGTGTATATCAAAATACAGGTCTGCTTCAAACAGGTCACCATGCCTGGTATTCTGGTGTAATGAATCAACGGGTCGCATTTAAATTCTGAACCAAGTAATTTTCACTGCAGCACTGACAGGCAAGAACTGCTCTTGTCTTTGCAACGACATGCCAACGACGTGTAGCCTGTGTCACAACTTCTGTAGTTACATTTCCATGTACCGGCATACATTATGTAAATACAACTTTGCATAATATACACCTGAATGCTCCAGCCCGAATATTCTCATGTAAAGTGGCAAAATTCTCCTTCAGGTGTTGTTCGCCATGGCTGTAAACATGAGTTCAGTATAACCGTGTGAAATATCGTGAACAGTAGTCCACAAAACTTAATCAGTAACACCGCAGTAAAGGAATGAGTCTTGCTAAAACACAAGGTGTCCCTGTGCACGCCGTGAAGGTAGTTGGCGGTTGAAAGCGCAACACCTTTCGTACTTCACCTTTTAAAGCCTAGCGGTAAATTTACATATGGCCAGGTTTAACATTGAAAAATTCTACGTGGTGCCCACATTGCGTTTATGTGTTTTGTACGGATCTCAGAACAAACAGCAACTTCTGCCTTACCAAACATTAAGAGACTGGTTTTTATAACCGAAGTGGAGAGTGTTTACAGCGCGGTACGCACTGAGTCCTTATATAAAACAGACACGCTTCGTCTTTAAAGGGTTAAGCTCGGCACTAAGTTTAGGTAAGCAGGCAACTTTGTGTCCCGTCGTTTTACTCTTGGTGAAACAGCCCCTTTATTGTTACTGAATAGGGGGCTAGGTGGGGCCCAGACCCAGCGTGGACATTTTGGAGAACAGTGAGGGTTATTAATAAGTAAAGAAATATATTTTTACGCAAAAAATCAGTCAAGAGCCAACACTGTTTATATCTCTTTACTTGGAGATTGAATATTGAAGCTCTACTTTTTCAAAAAGGGGAAGGCCTTCCTCTTTTTTAAAAAAGTAGGGCTTCAGTATTCATGTTTTGGTAGAGCAGCCAGACGATGGCCATAACAGGCCGACACCAAGTAGCTCAATCTCCAAATAAAGACATGTAAAGAGTGTTGGCTGTTGACTGATATTTTGTGCAAAAATTAAAACATACGCCAACGCGGATGTTGAGCATTAAAAAAAGAAATATGTATATTTATATATCCGCAGTGGTGTAAGCAATTTGACCCTTCAGCAGGGCCCAGAATGCCAAGATCCGAACTTGCCTCAAATGTTTCAATAAACGCACATTTCCCGCTTTCTTCAGACTTACAACCGTGCCTGTAGTAGTAGTTCATTACAGCTGTCTTGCATAGTGATTTGCCTTTACGAATCGTGACACTGCATTCAGTGAGAAGAGCATTCTCTAAGTTTCAGTAAGTTTCAGTGTCCTAGGCAAGGTGAGGCAGGTCCACTGTAAAATATTAGTCATCGAGATTCATTCAGGATAATTTTGATGGGATGAAGACCAAAGACATAATTTATGTATCATTTTGACATAAGCGACTGTGAATTCAGTTGTTGCAGAAAACCACAGTCTTGCACATTAGTGTTCCCATTTTGGCTTTTACTTCCCAAAATCCAGTTCTAATTCGCCAAGTTGCCGAGAGAGCTGTGAATGAATACAATAAAACGTAACGAGCACAAAACCACTTTTAAACTTTGCAATATAGGTGCAGATGATGGGCAGACTTCATAGAGACTTGCGGGAGTGGATCGCATTAATATTTAATAACTGCGTGCCAGCGTGCACTCCAGAATGCACATCCATCCTCTCTTTCCTTACTTGGCGAAACTGTCCACTGTCAGCATTCGTATGGAAATTTATATACCAACCGCCGTGGTAAGGTCCTAAAGGATAACATAATAGATAAAATGAAAGTGCTTGGAAAATAATAAGGTGGTATTTGCTGATAGGTCGTCCTGTGGAGTTTTTTTTGTTTTAAGAAACGCGCGTTCATCTACGGGTTTGAGGAAGGGGTGCTTTCTCGATATACATGAGGGATATAAATGTAAGATTTCAGTTAGTCCTACCAGAGGTCGATTCGCAAGACGTACAGGTTTTGACATACATTCAAGTGTACACTAAAATCTACAGAAGAAATACAGTTCCAGTGTTGGTCATTCTGACTCGTGTGTTGCATGAAACTTGTTCTTACACAGAGGGGCGTAGCTTGGGGGGGGAGGGGGGCAAATGTTGCATCTGCCGAAGGCAGCACAGTCGAAGGTACAACAAATTGGGCACAAAAATGGATATTTTAAATGATAAATCTGATTTTATGCTTTAAACGAATTTTAAATTTCTTAGCCGAATATAAGGAAATGTAATAAATGTTATTATTTAAAAGCACATAATTTCTGTTAGAGGCGGTCATTGTTATTACTCGCCCGGGCCATCAAAAAACGTAACTGCGCCACTGATTACACGGTAAAACCTTGTTACTTAAATCATACACCTGTGTCTACGAAATGTTTAGAGTGGTTATTTTCATCGCCACAATAATTTGTAGAATGTCAATCATAACCTGTAAAAATATCACTTCTTCGTTCCAAGAGCTCTTTAGTTTTTATTATAGGTAAAGCCGTCCCATTACAGGCCTGGACAGTCCTATTACAGGCCTGGACAGTCCTATTACAGGCCTGGACAGTCCTATTACAGGCCTGGACAGTCCTATTACAGGCCTGGACAGTCCTATTACAGGCCTGGACAGGCCAATTACATGACAGTCGGCACGTGAAGGTGGTAAGGTTGTCAGCCATACGCACCGGCCGCGTTTACCCCCCAGGAAATATTCCTGGTACTCATTTCTGTTAGAGGCTGAGTCGACCCCAGGGCCATAGTGCGACCGAAAGGATTATGTCAATGAAAAAATCCACTGACACCATCGGGGATCGAACCCGCGACCTACCGGTTTGCCTCAACCAACTTGCGCAGTGCCTCAACCAACTGCGCCACCGCGGCAGTATTAAAATATCCGTCAACTACCGAATATGTTGTTGTGGCAATGGTTCTGTTGTGTTACACTGCAGCAGTCTTGAAATCTGCAAGTTATTTCGAAGTTTTAACACTCACGAATCAGAGAGGAATTCGCCATAATATTTTAGTTGCTTTGTACAAAATTTGTGCGAAAAATGCTGTTCTCCGGTACAAAGGTCGTAATTAACGATTGTGCAATTTGGAGGCAGACTAGAGAGCGCTTTGGATCTCTCTCTAACCCAGAGCGTACAACTTCTGCAGATGTTATTTATAGAAGGCAAAGTCCGCACGTACATTGGCCTGCACTGCTACACTAAATGAGCAAAAGCTTGTTCCTACCTTCCCCCAGCTTTAGTTCAATTCTCAAGTCTTTACAAGTAATTGAGGAAGAAACTTTTTGCTCTTTCTCTTTCAAGGATTTGTTTTAAAACTTCTGATACAATAGATGTACTTTAAGATGGCTACATGGAACATTTCGACAAAGCTAAGACTTTATAATTTCCTTTGAGGTTACAAGCTCAAAATCCACCCAAATTAGACGGTTTTGTTTTTGGGCGAGAAGATGTGTTCGCCTTTTATAAACATTATACAGAATTTTAAAAAGCACAAGAAGTATATAATTAAAATATATAGCACTGTGAAGTCTGATGTTCATGAGGGATGATTTTTCATACCCTTCTAATTAAGGAAGGTTTAATGTTGCATATTTCGCGTGTTGTAATTTATAATTAATAAGAAAGAAGCCGGATCCCTGATGAAAGCTAAGAATTTTAATTTCGTACTGAATGGTCGTCTGAAAGTTGTAGTGGAAATATGCAAGATACGGAAGATCAAAGCCACAAAATTTAATGACATTCGTTTGAATATTAAATGTGATTGTAATATATTTCATAGAACTTAAGAAAGGTTTTTCTTTCAACATATTTGATTTAACCTGTTAAAGGAGAGGTTATCGTTGGAATTAATAAATTCTTTTTGTCACTGTATCTTAGCGAAGTCATCGAAAAACCTGAAACGCGCAAAGCAAACTGGAGTAAGTCGTAGATCGGTATATTAAAGTGAATTTGGAATGAGACTGAATGCCTGGATCTGTCGAGGAGACGCCAAAACGCTGTCTTACGTAGGTTCATATCAGACTCAACCGGGTTCATATAATGGGAGACTGCCAAGGCAGGTCGCACGCTGCGAGATCTAAATGTTTGCTTCTAAGTGGCTCTGTTAAGGCTTTCACAGCTAATGTTCAGACAGTAAATATAAGTACATCGCAGACACTCTTTAATTTAGTCACTCTGTAGGTATATAATACAGGTTTCATCGTCTATTTATAGAATTTCTCTTCCAGCTCCATTAGTGTACAAGTTGCCACAGACGCCACCTGGGCCGCTAGTACGTGATAGAACTAGAATGAAATTGTTGTACTTCGTACGTAGTGCACGCTCTTGATCAAGGCGTTCTTTACTTTCAAAATGTCCTTTGTTTGTGCAGAAACACGTAAATACCATTTAAATTACGCCCATAAAAATTCCGTCCTTTCCTTTCCTTTCCTTTCCTTTCCTTTCCTTTCCTGATTTTCAAAAACCCCACAAATACTCAACTGTACTATGTGTAGATCTATTAACGCCGAAATTCACCGAAATTGGACAGGAAATATTGAAAACTGCGATGGAAGTTCATTATGCGATTAACTAAATGATGGCTACCATTGCGCCGAGTTTCACGTACATTTGCTTTACTCAGTGTCTTGTGGCCGCATCTCCTGTGGTAAATTTGATTAAAATCGGTAGAATAAGAGAATAATTTACGCCTTTAAGTAAAGTATGGTTTTCACAGCACCAACTTTACGAAACTCACAATTGCTCAGCAGAATTTCGTGGGAATCTGTAGCGAGTTTCACCCAGATTGGTCCAGATATGTGAAAGGTGCGGCAGAGATTCGTTTACGATCGCAAGCAAAGCTTGACTGTCGCCCATACTGTGTTTATGAAACTCTTGCTGGCTCGACAGAATTTTTAATAACTGCTAAACCGAATTTCGTGAGCATATTACAGACTGTTTAGATGTAGTTAACAATACGTTATAGGCGGGCAGACGCACGCCGTCTGCGCATAAAGCGATGTTTTTCTTCGTAAAGAATGCTTAATAAGAACTCGATAAATGTCTTCAGGAAAGTAACTGCTATCGATAAACATTGCCTCATGGTTGGCATCATATCGTGAAAATTAAATATGTTGCTTGATGCTGGATAAAGAAGGCGTTCGCCCTTGGTCCAATTATATAAAATTAAAAATTACAAATCAACACACAGAAACTTTATAAAACAGTTAAAAGAATGTAGTGCAGTAATTCTCAGTAGCCGATCCCGGTTGCCGCGCGGTCTGAAACGTAGGTCTGCAGCCGCTCGCCTGCTGGGATTGCGGGTTCGAATCCCACCAGGGGCATGGATGGCTATCTTTTGTGTTGTGTGTTGTCATGTAGAATTCTCTGCGATGGGCCGAGCACTCATCCAGAGAAGTCCTACCGAGTGTGATCAGGCGCACAAATAAACCTCTGTACCTACAGTGAGTAGGTAGAAGAGGTCAGATTAAGGAGGGAAGGAAGGAAGGAAGGAAGGAAGGGAGGGAGGGAGGGAGGGAGGGAGGAAGGAAGGAAGGAAGGAAGGAGGGAAGGAAAATTCTCAGTAACAACAACCTAGATTTAAATGTAGATCAGATCTTGATAATAAACATTGATGGCATACGGTATAGTATATATGTCGACTAGGGAAGAGATGATAAAGATTCGTCTTTGAAGATGTAAAAAAGTAAACATATGTGTATGTGTGTAACTTCCATTACCCGAACTGTCAAATTGACCCTACAAATGATTACATAAAAAGTCTCCAGATTATGATAATGTTCTCAAAGCCCTGATTACTTGGTTCAACACTTCCTTGGCTGTGGCTATGTCTGGGCCTGCCATGTACGAGCTCCAGTTCTTTAAACCTTCTAGAACGCTGTTGCAGTACTCTGCCATTATCAGACTGCAGAGCACAAGAAGCCCCAAACGGCAAGAAAATAGACAGGAACTTGTACGCAATTTCTGCTCTTCTAATTTCAGGACGTATAAGCACCACAAATTTCGTCTGGTTATCCTGATTAAAGAGCCTGAACCTATACTTGACATCGGAAATTGATGCCTCATTATAAGCTCTCCATTAATTTAGGAATAATTAGGCATTTCATAAAATAACGTGTATCACACCTAAGGGTATATTATGAGTTGTCTCATTTGACGCTAATTAGTTGAAGCGTAGAATCTTTAAAACATTCTGCGCATTAACATAGGTCGTTTCCTTGTTCTGGGGAACGACTAGTTAAAAAGAGTTGAATTGCCTCTAATTAGGAACTTTCATTGCTCCTTTCGTTTAACGTATGAAGTGTGTAGCAGTTCCATGAAATAACGAATTACACACTTCAACGCCGACACTCACATTACACGGATACACAGATAAATACATACAGAAGTTTATCATCATGTTGCAAAAAACGTTTTAACTTTTGATGTCTACTCACGCTTGGTAGCCACTAATTTTCAGCCGCGAAATGATTTCGTAGCACATAGATAACAATTACTAGTATAACATAAAAATAATCTCACAGTTTATTAATGACTGACTGACTTATATTTAACAACGTATTTATATCAGTTTGATCATGGAACTTAATTAAAATAAAAAAAGTTTAAAACATGTTATTTATTGTTATTTTATTTGACACATACACAGCAATTAGTAAAATTACTCCTGTGTGTATCTCTGTTGTTACTCAGTTGTTTGAAACATATTGGAAGTTGTCTGGGAACGCTGCAGTTCAGTATTTTCATATTAATTTCAGACGTTTGTAGTAAATAATCCAATAAATTTGATGGAACATCAGTTAGAAATAAAATAAGTCTGTTCAAATAATTTCATGCACAGCATACAAATTTGTCTTTATTAATTAAAATCTCTTTATTTTTCTGCAAGGTGACTACCGGAAATAACAGTTACATGACTCGTTAATATGTCTGTAGGATATGTGCCTTATATCACAGTAACTTGTTCCTATTTGATGGTTTTTAGTCAACAAATAGGAGAGTGGAATTAGAGACTTGGTACTGAAATTTATGATGATTTATTCAATAATAACGTAAAATTTATTCTGGGAAAATATTTTTATTGCGCCCGGCACCTTGTTCTGCAGTACCCTATTCATGCTCGATATATTTTGCTCTGTGCCTACGACCAGACACACTAAACACAAGTCAGTACGATTTACTGAGTGAGTACCTCGTTCTCACACACCCTAATGATATGCCAATGTATTCTTCTCCGTAACTTGTTCTTAGAAACGCAGACATAGGTCCAGATATTCTGCTCAGTAATTTGTTCTCTAACATCCAAACTGTGTTTTCTGTAGGGGGAAGTGTCACACTCTGGTAAAGTAAGGCGTGACTTCACAGTTATGAATATTTTAATATTCCAGTTCAAGACATTAAAGGGAAGGACGGAAGATTGTGACATGAACAGCAGCAAGTGCTTTCCCAATTTAGTTTCCTTAATTTCTAAACGGATGGCGTTGTAGTTCTGTACTGCCAAATTTAAATTACGGACTTAATTTTGAAGCTTCTTTCAAATTACTTATTTAAAGGTAACCAACTTTTGCACATGCGCCTTAAGCAGGAAGTTATTTCTTTCCAATTACAGCTACTGTGGATACCATTCCATTCTATTTTCATCGGCTTCTTCTGATTGAAACTTACTTTGAAACTCCGTAAGTTTTACTAAAGCAGAACAAGAGGAAAAAGGGAATTTTGTGGAAGGGTATTTCCTACGAAATGCTTCTATACGAACAGAGAGTGGTCCATTTGAAAATGAAATGTTTTGAAACTAACAACACGTTTGTTACGCAAATGTTTGTTACGAACTGAATAAGTGAAATGTCACTTGAAGGAATCTCGCTGTAGTAGTGTCCGGAACAAGCGACTTTGTAGCTCAGCTGATACTTCATAGGTCTACATTTAACAATATGGAAGGCGATATAGTCATGCCACATCCATACCACAACTTAATGTTAAATGATGGAACGAATGTGTTCAGTGACACAGCAACTTGCAACCTGAAGGATCCCATATATTGGATACGGACTGACACGTTTCCAGCATATTTGCAATTCTTTCTATGCAAAAATACATTCCCGCTTTAGCTTACATTGCACATGAAAAGTCGGATGTCTGTTGATGTGATTTTCCACGAGGAAACCAAGCCATGCTAGAAGTGGGTCATGTAAATCTAAGGTAGATCCGGCAGAAGAAATCAACTTTCATTCCGCCTCTCTGAGTAAAATTTTTATTCCAGGAAACTTTTGAAAGCGAATATTTTTTTATTCAGACATAATATTAGCAGAATATCGTTACAGTTTGTCAAGGGGCTGTACAGTTGTGTTGATACTTTATTGTCCTTTCTGAAGAAATTATCAGTGCATTTATGATGATGTCAGTTGAAAGTATCCATGAATAACTGTAAACAACGAACAATAAACCAAAACATTTGAAGTCAGAATTAATTAACCCGTATAAATTTTGACTTACCGGCTGTTTATGTCCAGAGGACAGATACGTTTTCGGTGGTTGATTTTTTTTTTTTTTGAATGGCGTCAGATCCGTCTTGGACATTTTCGTAGGGAGAAGAACTGCCTGCCCTTAGCCATATGCTTTATTGACTGAAGCCTTCCTCCTTCTTTACAGTCATTAAACGTTTTATAAGTATATCAAACATGGCAGGGTCCTTAAGGGGGGGAACACACTTTGTTCAACCATCCGCTCTCTTGGCATAGTTCGGCATTTCCCAGTACTTGAGCAACCCGTGCTAAGAAAAAAACATAATATTCGGGTGCTGCAAAGTGTTTGTACTTACTGGGAGGATGGGGCAAACGGCATAATTAGGAGCTCCGTACTTTTTAATGTTAAGCATATATTTTGTGGTGATCCAATCAAGGCGAATGAGATGAGCGGGCCTGTACCACTCATGTGAGAGTTTATAAATGAGTACAAAATTGTAGTTTGAAAACCTGCAGACAAGAAATAACTTAGGAGACCTAGACGAAACTTAGAGGAACATTAGTTATATATTTACTTGAGGAAATAGGGCTTGAGTTTTATACTGTATTGAAGTCGCTCAAGTTACGACTCATTAGCGACCTTCTGAAAATGGCAGTGACTCTTTAGTTTCCACAAATATCTGTAAAGTACTTGAGAAGACGTCACTGTTGTTTTCTGAGTAACGACTGTGCTTCATGCGGTTAGTCCACGATTGCTTAAGGAACGTAATTATATGTTCAGAGCGCGTGGGCAGGAACGTCGTATTGCGTCCTTTTTTTGTCCAGTGTTTAACATGGTCGAATATTGAGTACATGTGGGTTAGGACATCGTGACGCGTCTAGTTCTTACCCTTGAGGTATCCACCCTGATCCCTTGTATTTCCACCCGAACTAATGCCAGTGTAGCTCACTGAAGCTACAACAGCTTCTTCTCGCACTCCTTTCTCTGCGTAATCTTATTGGGGTGTCATATTTGATTACTCTTGCTTTCTTAACCTCTTAAAGCCTAGCGGTAACTTTACATACCACCAGGTTTAACATTAAAAAATTCTACACGGTGCCCACATTGCGTTTATGTGTTTTGTACGGATCTCAGAACAAACAGCAACTTTTGCCTTATAAAACATTAAGAGACTGGTTTTTATAACCGAAGTGGAGAGTGTTTACAGCGCGGTACGCACTGAGTCCTTATATAAAACAGATACGCTTCGTCTTTAAAGGGTTAATTTAATAGTGATCTAACATTATCGAACAAAATAACAGATACAAGTATGGCCCTTCGAAGTATTGTAAATGAAAAAGGCAAGTAACTAAGTTTGGTCACGTGATAATCATACCTAGACAAACAATTCTGAAATTTCGTTACTATTGATGTGTGGATTGTGTAATTTTAAATTCTATCTGGTTCGCAATTACGGACATATTCGTTGCGTACCGAAGGTTTGTTGCCTTGTGTTAACAGTGCCTTGTATCCATTTGCTAGTGAAGTATCTAAAATATCGTAGGCAGTATCGGTGGTTTCTGTTTATGCGTCACGGCGTTTGTCGCGTGGGTCACAGAGTGGAAGGTGGCAGAGTATCGCATTTTATGAGATGATTTACCTGTGGATTCACTTCTGTTTCTAGGAAAAAACAAGATTGATACACCAAAGTCACTTCTGTTGCAGCGTCGAAAGTAACGGTACGATTGCAATACTTACCTACTACAGACATACGCAGCAGTACGTAAATTTAGTGTGTTCCGTGTCCGTGCACTATATTATACAGAAACACTAATCACCAACATATATGCACAAAGAGAGTTTTTATCATCAATTGTAACACACTCCTACATGTTTCGACCCCGCTGGGTCATCTTCAGGGAGAACTTTTTTGTTATCGTTACACTAAGGTTGCACTTTATAGTTGAGTGAGAATGTGCTGTTGACTGTGTACTGCGTTGTTTTTGGAGGCGTGAACTCTCTGCGGGCCGGGACCGCAGAGAGTTCACTATAAAGTTCGCTATAAAGTGCAACCTTCGTGTAACGATAACCAAAAGTTCTCCCTGAAGATGACCCAGCAAGGTCGAAACGTGTAGGAGTGTGTTACGATTGATGATAAAACTCTCTTTGTGCATTTGTTGGTGATTAGTAGTTTAGTGTAACAGTACGTCTTTCGGAATGTTGGATTGGCTTACGTTACTTTGTGTTAAGTGTACTTATGTGTCTGTTTATTTATGCTCTATTTATCAACACTGCCAGTATCTCAGACTACGTGGGTTTGAGTAGTAGTGCTGTCAGTGAACGTATAAGTGTGAAGGATGTGAAACGGTGTCGTGGCCTGTTTCAACTGTAAGGTGATATTCGACGTGAGGAACTGACAAAACTGCGCGTGGCTCCATTCAGTACCGTCAGAATTGCTGCCGAGAATTGTGTTGGGCCCCGCCCCTGGACAAGTCAGCACCACCGCCTTACTAGTCGTCTTTCTTCGTAAAGTGGATTACGTGTTTCCTGTAGCTGAGTTAAGTTACATTAATATTAGGTTAGGTTGAGTTGCATTATGTTAGAGTAAATTCACGTATAAGGTACCTCAGTAACCTAACGTAAAACTTCGCCCCAAAATATCATCGCTTGTCAGTTCACTCGGCAAGGCCAGATGTTCTTATGGTTCTGTAAGGCTTCCGTCGACTCGAGTGCTTCGGGAAAGCTGGTCATATATTCAAGCATATTTTCTATATGTGAAGTAATAGCCGTCTACAGCCAACGTTATATGGTTTTTATTGAAGAATAAGAGCGACCAGTTTCGGTCATTTTGGACCATCTCCAGGCTCTGTTCTTATTCCATTGTTACAGAAACTCTACATTATATAAGCAGAAGGCCTTCTCTTTTACAAGTCAGATTAATACAAAGTTGTGTGTTATCAAATAGTGTTCAATTGTTATAAAATTGTTTTAAAACAGGGAAGATAAACAATTTTGGGTGGTAAACGAATCATTTTGCTACCCAAAATTGTTTATCCTGTTTTAAAACAATTTTATAGCAATTGATTACTATTTTATAACACGCAGTTTTGTATGAATTTGTCTTGTAAAAGAGAAGGCCTTCTGCTTATACATATAGAGTTTCTGTAACAATAGGATAAGAACAGAGCCTGGAGATGGTCCAAAAGGACCGAAACTGGTCACTCTTATTCTTCAATAAAACCATATAACCTTGGCTGTAGACGGTTATTACTTCACGTGTAGTTGATATACGCCAACTGCGACAATGAATGTCAAAATCACAACATATTTTCGTTTAGGGTCAATTTTTTTCCGTTTATACAAGAGTGTATTTAGAAACATAACATATAAACTGTACCATAACGACGCATACACACGTTCATATAAAACACGTGTAGTTCAGTTACAAGTAAAGCTACACACACAATTAAGGGCCCGGTATTAAACTTTGTGATGGCGCATAAATTGCATGCTCTTTTATGCGAGCTAATAGACCTGAAACTGTGCACGTGATACAAGAGCAGACGTATCTTTTAAAAGCTGTATAATTTTGGAACAGTTTTCCTCTCGTGTACATGACTGATGAGTTACAGCTTCATGCAGGGTCTCCTTTCAATTATTTAAATTCTCTTGCACGCTTCAATGCCAGCTTTCAACAGGAATACGCTCCGAAGGCTTCCATCAAGCCTGCCTCGTCCTTTACTCTGTAATCTTGTTTGTAAGTCCCGGGTACTCTAGTTACAACATGGGTTAGTCCAATATGTAAACGACCGTAACTTACACATGATGCTGGCAAGCAAGCAAAGCCTCGGGTCTACCTGAATTTACTCCTACAGAAGGCAAAGGCTGGTCTTATTGTACTGGATATCCACATGCATTAATTCTGCCTGCCTCTTTTATTACTGCAGGATCGTTAGTCTCATTATGAAAAAAATATAGTGATGGTGGTTTTTGCTCCGTACCACAGTTCGTTAGCAATTTTCACATAAAAAATTAATTTCTAACTTCTTCGTTATATCGTATTTTCAAATGAAAATTATGCTATGTATTACGGATATCATCCCGCGCAGATTGGTGTATATTAGCCGACGTTTCGAAAGAATTTGTTGCTTTCATCTTCAGAGTAATCCAGGCAGCAGGGTTCTCTGAAAACGCCAATAACAAAATTTTTTCACTTTAATTGGTATTGGTGTTTTTTTTTTACTTTGATTGGGAAAGCCATTGTTTGGATGCGGAAGCTCTGAGTCCATGTGTATTTTATCTGGAATTGAGTCCTGTATACATTTTATGTACAACATTTTCTATACTTGTATGTATATACACATATGATTTACTCTTAAATTTTATATATTTTACGGTTTGCCATCGACGAAGTCATAACTGTGTATAACTTCGTGTGATATGTAGTCGATGAATATGGCACGGGACGGTGGCCGAAACATGTAGTCACCTTCATAATTAAATTAGTGCAGTAAGTTGGAAATAAAATTTACTTAAGTAATATGATACTTACATTATGTTACATATATGTAATATAGTAATGTATATGTATATATTGCAAGGAAGACTGCAACATTAAGTTTCATGTAATTGTTGCAACTGGGGCACGTCGATGCTCGAAACTCCGCCTCCTGTCTGAAGGTTAAATGTGTACCTGAATTCAGCGTTTCAACGGATAGAGTTTGAAGGTAAAGGTACAACGTGAATAATATAAAGAAAAGCGGGTGGCTGAAGAAATTATGAAAGAAATTACTTCCCTTTGAATGTTAGCTGGTCTTTTCAGTCAGGAATATTTACTGATGACCTGTGATTTGTTGGTATTTAACCCTGAGGATATGCATAATTTTTGTATTGCTGCCAGTGCCATTCCTTTCCCTTTATTCTGTTCCAGCCAGAAGTTGACACAATTGAATTGCATAGCCTGTGTTTCTGCTTAAATTCTCTTCAGTTTGATCTTTAATCCCACATATTTTATTTTTCCGTGCCCGTGTTTTACTGTGACACTCCTGACAGTATTCACTAAGTTTCCTCTTTCTGTAATTAATGCCACTCTTTTAACAAAGCACTGGGCATATTCTCCACGCCCTCATCACCCTCATATCAGCTGACAGATGTGGCAATGATTTTTTAGGTTTAGTGGATGTCAAGGTTCAAATTTCGCATACCTCTAATTTCGAATTTCTCGTGCTTTCAGCATGAAATTTGCCTTTCTGGAATTACATGAACGCAGCTGTAAGGAATCCGCTGACCATTTAGCGCAGAATGTACAAAGGGACGCATTTGGTCTGTTCTGGTGGAGTGAGAAAGGCAACATAGTGTTGCAGTAACAAGGAGGCTGGTTGACATGTACTGCTATTGTAACGCTAATAAATCTTAGGAATAATGAGACTTACGCGGCTTTTGTGACGTCAATTCCTCCCAGCAATGTATTTCGTTTAAAAGTCTCTAGTCCATATGTTTGGAGCAGTTGCCAGCTTAATGGGGTATATATAGTTCCCTTAATTCCAGATAACGTTCGCCGATCAGGCCACTAACTCTACAGACAGTTGGGATTCTCCTGTTGGTATTATTAATTTGTTCCTTTATTTGTGGAAATCTTCTCGGTTAGAGGACAACGGGGATAGCTATTCAGCCTGACAGCTTCGACAAATGTTGTCTAGGCTAAGTGCTGCTACAGATGTACAAGATTTATCTCGTGTGTCTGACGTTATGTAGCGGAGAGAAGTGCTGGATTTTCAGCGCTGCCTTCCCAAAATAACAACAGAGTCCACGTAAAATATTTCTATTTGAAAAATTACTGGCTAACATATTAGTAAGGTGTCCGAAATGTCAACACATATTGACTGCTAAGTTTTAAATAAACATAAATTCTTCCGATCAATACCAAAGTCTGAATTCTTATGGTCTTATGGTCTTTTCATTTTCTGCTCCAATTATGTAACAAACTCAGTTTGACTCGTATTATATGATTTTAAAAGCACTTTCCATTTTTACGAAGAATGATACCTTGTATGTTTTTGGCTGGCAATAAACTGGCCCCGTTGAGTACAGGCCTCCAGTGAGACAGTTAATACGCTTTACACTGAGCTGTACGAATCGAGTCCGCATTCAAATGTATTAGTCTCAGGCCCGTATAATACTTTATGTAATAACGAAAGGAATAACTTGATCTTGAATTTCAGAATATTAGAACTGAATTTTACAAAACAATGCTCGTACTTCAGCGCTGCTTATTATAATCGTCACGCACGCAATATATTCTCATAACAAAGGGGACGTTATGAGAAAACTTATTTTGGCATACGAGGCGCAGTCAGTCAAGTATCGAACAAAGCTTTTCAGAATTCACAAATACGTATTTCGGATAGTTGGAAAGGAGTTTCGAAAATTGAAGAATGAATGTTTGGAATAAAAAATTAAAATAAAAAATCCAGTTTTTTTCCTGTTGTTATAGATGGATTTAGAACTTGGTCTCTCACGTTAGAAGAGGAACGTAGAGTGTTTGAGAAGAGGGCGCTGAGGATGGTGTCCTGTTACGAGGGTGGAAGTAACTGGAGGCTGGAGAAATTGCGTAATGCAGATCGTTATAAAATGCACTCCTAGCCATGTGTTATTCAGATGATGAAATCGAGGAGGATGAAGTGGGCAGGAAATATGATACGCATGGGAGAGGAGAGGAATGCTTAAGACTTTTAGTGAGAAAATTTAAGGGCGACTTGGAATAATTAGGCGTAAATTTCAAAACAACAATGATGATTTTATTGAAGAAATAGGATAGCTAGAATGGTATCAATCAGTTGGGTTAGTCTTAGTAGAGGTGACATGCCGGTGACATGCTGTTGCAAAAAGGATAAAGTTTTGTAAAATAATATGAATGTTTTGACCAGACGAACAACTGTCAACTTCTAGAGGGGCCCTGCACTACTGAGTTACTTAAAATTAATATGACAGATAAATCAGAAGGCATGTACAGGCGGGGTTGCTTGGTCCTACTGTCCCTGCGTTTTGTTTGGGGGAACTAGACTCTGCAAGTATAGCGGCTTTTCTGTCCGATATTTGAACTTGCGCACTTCAAGACTTTGAAAAGGATTAGTAATAACTACAAAAACTGTTTCGGGTTTAATGACCATACTAGGTGTGGCTATTGAGTGAGAGACTGACTGCGCGCGCACGTCCTGCGTTTTAGAGTTCAGTACCAAAGTAAACAACACACTAGTCACCGCTGAACGTTTCCCCAGGCGCTTGCCAAACCACGCTTCGTTATTTTGAGGCAGTGACTGTTAATACTTTTTTCATAGATTTTTTTTTTTACTTGCCTCGGTTATGACTGACAAAGAACTAAGCAACGTGCAGTGAAACATGAGAGTACAACGGCGATTTGTTACTTGATATGCCAAGTTTACGTTATATATTTTAAAGGGTATATTGAAATATCATTTAAAATGATGAGTTAACCCTTTAAAGACGAAGCGTATCTGTTTTATATAAGGACTCAGTGGGTACCGCGCTGTAAACACTCTCCACTTCGGTTATAAAAACCAGTCTCTTAATGTTTTATAAGGCAAAAGTTGCTGTTTGTTCTGAGATCCGTACAAAACACATAAACGCAATGTGGGCACCACGTAGAATTTTTTAATGTTAAACCTGGTGGTATGTAAAGTTACCGCTAGCCTTTAAAAGGTTAAAGATATGTATAAATATATATATGTGTGTGTGAGAGAGAGAGACAATTATAGATGTTCCTGTATACGTCATAGGTAC